>CAMXCT020000601.1:182380-227380 GCA_947184155.2 Cladocopium goreaui | reverse complement strand
GAGAATCTCACAGACTCTCTCTTTCCTTTGCTCTTCTGCGTTTTTCTGACAAATTTCGCATGTAGGAAATGCCACCTTCATCATTCCCTTCATCGCTTTGCGACCCAGAAAAGCCTTGCCCTCACGGTAATCCCCTCATGAAAAACCTTTGATGCTCCCAATACCTCCCAAGACGTCCTCCCTATTGCTCTGTGGGTGAATACAATTACAATAATTGCACACCTTGGTGATTGCTTGTTTGACTGACCCCCCTCTTGCCCCGGAACTTGATGCTCACCGACCTCCAGTTCCTTTTGGCGTCCTTTTCCAGATCTTGCTCATGCGACTCATGCGACATCTTCCAAAGAAAACATCTCAACGTATCTCAGCATATCTCAGCCCTTTTAAAGGTTCCCATTCCCTGCATGGCTCCAAGTCCTGCGTCCTGTGCCCAACCCAGAGTACCGAATGCAAATTCTTGCATCACCAGTCGCCTTTCTATTTGCGATGTCTTCCAGTTCGCGTGCCAGCCTGAAAGTCCAACTTACAAGTCAGCAAATCTCAACTGATAGATTCTCCACGTCAAGTTCTTCTTCATAGCAATCATGCTCTTGAACGCTCTTCTATCCCAGAGCCTCATTTCTGTTCTAGGCCTTCAAAATCTTCAAAGCAATCAGGACTCTCCGCGCTGTTTTCTTCTCCCTCTTGTCTGGTTTCTCCCACAGCTTGCTGCCCGGAGACAATGCTTGTGAATCACAACCAAAGCTTGCCTTCTTCTCAATAGGGTAACATGCCATACCATCTGAACTCAAACAGCGGGTGCATGGGTGCACAGCACGAGTCAATCACCAGGACTGGCAAACCACTGTTCAACTGCTAGAGGAACTCTGACGGCCATGCTTTCCAGAGAGAGGGAGAGTGAGCAAAAGACAACTCTTACACGAAGTTGGTAAACTTTTTTGAAGAACGTGAATATGGAATAGACTCTTGCCTGGACATGGATGACCCGGGCATTTTTACTTCACAGCTAAGCTCAATGAAGTAGCCTTGTCTCGCCAGAATGTGCGCAGGACAGCTACTATGCTCAGGACTGTGCCATCATGGATGCACACGGGGAGATTGGTTCTGGCACCCCACTGCAGGACTGCTATATGAAGGGGTTGAAGCCTTGCAGCTACCCTCGGTATCGGTGGCTAGACTTGTGTGGGGCTCAATCGGATCCTTTGCATCCAGCGCATTATCAGTGCATTCATGTTCGGCTTATGACGGTGAATAATTTGTGCCGCTGCGTATCATGAATGTCCTGGCTGCTCCATCAAAGGCTTTACGAGCTCCTGTTCCATGAGCAATGCATGCTGCTTCTCATGGCTGATGCTGGAACTTATGGCAATATGGACTGCCCTTGCTGCCGTTATAGCAACCAACGAACGTATCAACATGCACGAACTTGAGACTTGAGAGCGAATCAATTTTGAATCTGTCGACGGAAGCGAGTCAGGAACGGGAATGCTACAGTTGGTGCCCCAGTCGTAGACTCCGTCTTGATCGACTTAGTCAACAATGGAGATTTGCATATTTATGTCTGAGTGTTTTTAATGTATATATGATATGTATGTACAGATATGTATACATAACATTTATATATATATAAACAACTCTCTCTCTCTATATATATATATAATATGTGCATGTAATACGATACGCGCGACAATAAGCAATCCCAGTAAGAAACCATTTGGATTCACATTCCAAATATAGGGGCATGCCCAAATAATAAGCCCCCAACTTTGGTGTGGTTTATTGATTTCCCTAGGTGCTTTCAGCACCAGGCTGATGGCATGTGCAAAGGCAGGGGTTCCAAGACACAAATTAGGTTCTGGGTTCAGTTATGTCTAGTTTGCATTGGACCGAATCACGGACAGACGGAAGGGAAACACAAGACAATAGAATTCCTTTGCAGGCTCCGCCGCTGCCCCCCCCAAATAAGACTGTTGGAAGTGAGACAAATCCAAGAATCTCAATGTGGGATAGGTGCAGGTTGTTGCTGAACGGTTAAAGTATGGCCATGTCGCGAGCAAACGGCCCATATTGAGCCAAAAATTGAAACCCTGTTGGGCTACATTGAGCCTACATTGCACCATGTGGCCTATGTGGCGATGTAGTGGCAATGTTGGGCATATGTTGGACGTCCACAGTATGTCAGACCATGTCAGACCTATGTTTGGCAGCTTAGCAAACGTTTTACGACCTTTTCAAAAAGGTTCAAAAATCACAGAATTCTTAGAGCGAAAATGCCACCAACGCAAGCTAAAGCTAACGCTGCTTGCAATTGCTTCCGACCCACAAGTGCACACACACAACACACGCCTCGGCACCTTCGGTGGGGGATTTAGTTCAAAATTTGGCTGCATCATTCTCCTTCCGTTCTGGTCGTAAGTCGTAAACACAAAAATCTAAGGTGCCCGACTATATGCAGCGAAAGAATGTGCTGGAAAACGAATCCACTTTGTTGTCCACCCACTTCGCAAGCCACCCCTTCTAGGTAGCTTTCCCTTGCAGCATGCCCGCACACAAATGCTCACACATGATTGGAGGAACTTTGAAGTCTATGAGTTTTTGATTGTTTTTGCTTGCATTTGACAATTTGATTTCCAGAGGAAGTTCTTAACATAGATATAGTGGTTGACAGAAACGAGACTGCTTCTTCGGTCCGCAGGTAGCAGTTCAGTGCTTGCTGTTGGCAATTGGCCTTGGAGCTGTGATTGTTGCCGACTCCCGGCCTTTGGGACGACAGTTTCCGGACGAGGCCGCTGCTGCCCAGTTTCGGTACAACTGGTACAATTCTAGACACGCATTGGTACGGTGCAGCTATTTGCCGCTCCTCCCGCTGCTGTCCATGATATTTGAAGCCTACCGAGTTGCAAGCAAGTCTTCATGTTGTTGTGTGCTTTTGTTTTAGCACCAAATCTGTGGCGCTTTGATTATCCTCGAATCAAGCATAGACGTAGAGAAATTGAGTGCTTCTGCCCTGTAGAGCACATGATGTTGGCAGTTGGCATGCCTGGAGGCCACGATGCTGGCCGAGGCCAGGCAGACTTGATTTTCGCCGGACACATGTTACACTTTGGCTAGACACCGGGAGGAGGGACACATCATTTGCATTGTTTTGTACACCCATCCACACCATCCTTTCCGGATTGTTCCTCGTAGTCTAGTAGACTGAAATTTGTGCGGTGTCCTCACCTGTCCGTCTCTTTCAACGACTCCTACCAATCTTTCGATTCTTGCAGACTTACGCACCTGCCTACACCTTTGTGCATGTCAGTCAACAAACATGCAGCAATGGAAAATTTCTTTGCCAGTGAAGCACGGAAAAAACCACCTACTTGTCCTCGATGCTGAACATTGTTGGCTCAACAGCTTGGAGCCAATGGATTAGGTTCCGAGTCCGTCGCTTTTGGGGTAGCATTTGTCCTCATGGACAGTACGCTTGTGTTTGCCGACCATGTGGAAGCACAAACGTTTGGCGAACACACTCGCGAACTTCGCTTCCCAGAGCCAATTGCCTTACAAAGCATCAAGGTCATCAGGAGGAGTGAAAAGTTGCCCGGATCAAGTGGAGCTTCGGAATTTGAGGGACGAACGTACCCTGATGTCAGAGCAATCGGGCTGGAAGTATTTGCTGCTGATGTGATGGCAGCAACTTCCACAATGATAGCATTGCAGTCCAGCTCTTTAGTCACATATGATGCTCCTGGCTCATTGGTCACCAACAGCATAGTAGTTCGCGGCAAATTCATCAAGCTGTCCATTGCCATTTATGGCCAGGTTTTGCCCAGTGAAACAGCGATTGCCCAGCCACCCATTGCCCAGCACCTTCGACCAAGTTCTACTTTCGAAGAGAAGCTGGACATGGCTGACATAGATGATGAAGATGACATGAAAGATCGGAGAGATGTGATGAAAGAAACCAATTTTGAGGTTGAGGACTTGGACCGGGAAGATTTTGATGCGTCAGTGCCTTCTTTTGTGCGAGCCTTAGGACTTGGTGCTGTACCAGAGGCAACTGCGCGGCTTACAGAGCACTCCACATGGCTAGGTAGTTTGCACAACACCAATGAAGTGTTGGAAGCGGACACTGTTACAAAATTAGAGGGTCTCTCCCAGGATATCGTTTCTCTTGCTCAAAGAGCGCCGGAGAACGCTGCCCACGTCCACCTGGGGCCAGACTTGGCGCGAACCTTGCTTTGCCTTATATCCCGGTGCATGGAAAGGCTGGAGTTTCGCCCTTTGCGTGCGGCTTTGCAAGCTTTGGCAACATGCCTGATCTCAGCAACAGCTGCTGCCGAGCTTCTGAGCAAAGGCCTTGATACCATCGTGTCCATACTCAAGGCACAAGATGGAGACGAGAGCTTGAAGTTGGCAGCCCTCCAGGTGTTGCTGCAGTTATCGTCACATGTGCCTGGGATGGAGGCAGTTCTGGGTTGGTCTGATGCTCCAAGCTCTCCGACTCCGTACGAGGTGGTTTTGTCGCTGGCACTTGATGGAATGCCAGGGCAGCCAAGGTCAGAGTATGTGGCTTTGACCTTGCTTCGAAGAGCCGGCCTTTACGAAGCCTTGGCTCGATTTGACGACTGTTGTTTGAAGCTTGAAGCAGTCGAAGGAAGCGATGCACCACAAGAAAAGCTGCACAGATTAGCAGCTGAGGCACTGCAAGATATTGCTGGCCTCATCGAGTACCTCAGCCAGCCAGTCACAGGACGAGATGTACAAAGCACTTGCTTTCTTCTCGAAGATGAACTCCTAAATGGCCATGTGTCAGTAGAGTCGAAGCTCCCACCTGTAATCTTTGGAGGTTGTGGAGCAGGCCCGGCAGCAAATGATCCATTTGCACAAGGGCAGCATCACCTTTATGGCTTTCTTGAGTCCTTCTTGATGGGACGCCGGCTGCTTCCAGGGCTGTGCATTTTACTACGAAGATTGCAGAGGATGCCACCAGAGGAACGCTTGCTGGTCTTTCGTCCTTTTCAACGTTTGATTTGCACATTACTTTCCTGCACTGGCGGCCCTCAATTCTTGGCTGCTGATACATCAACAATCTCGAGCATGCAACTTGGTGTGAATTCAGATGTAACTCTCTTATTCTTGCACTCAAGTGTGCTGTTGTACCAAAGCCTTCCCACGATAAAGCACGCCATCTGTTTTGGTGGCATTCTTCCTGATTTTTCCCATGTGTTTTTTTTTGTTTTCCCCCCTCCAGAGTTTTTAGTTCTGACCTCAAAGATCTGAATTAAAAGCCCGAAAGATGTGAATGCACCGACTTCTTTATTGAACCCTTATTTCAAAATGCAACAAAGCAAACGCGGAAAGGGGGATAGCCTTGAACCACCTCGGAGCCAGAACAAATGCGCAATGTTTTAATGGAAATATTACGCCCCCATTACCCCCACATGTATAGTCTACATTAGCTCACCAAGCGGTAGTAGTTGTAGCTATCATACCAACCTTCCGATTGTATTGTACAGTGATCAAAACTCCAATGCGCCCTACAACTAGAAGCGTTAGTTGTAGGTATAGCCTAGTGTAGAGGTAGGAAGTAGGATCCTGTATCCACCTGTGCCGGGTTCTAGAGTAGCCTTCCGTATGCACATGGCTCAAGTGCCCGAGGAATAAAAAGAGCAAGTGTTTTGTTTGATGCCTAGGGTGTGACAAGCCTTTGGGTGGCTGTTCCCTGGTGTATCAGCCGAGGATTTCTTTTGCGTTTTTGGAAACGCTTATCACGCTCTGTGTAACATAGGCCCCATCGCCCATCTCTGTCGCTTGTCACTGTTGTTTGTTACACCCTTAAGTCATTCTCCTCGCATTCAGGTGTTGTCTCACTACATTCAGGTGTTAGGTTCGGTTTGACTCAGCAGCAAAGCAACTGCATGCAGCATGCATTTTCCCCTTGAATTTTGCAACACAGTCGTGTTCTGGATTTTGCATTCTACTGTTTGAAAGGCGGCTGAACAAAGTTGCACAATGTATATAAATGTAATCTTCAATTAAGTTGATGTTTTTTTAGGGGTGTATTGCGTTAGTGCATATTAGTGCTGAATGTTTGCGCTACGATTCGAATACTCGGATGGTGTTGGCTTGTTTGCAATTAGTACTGCCAGCCTCAAACCACAACACTTGCGAACAATGACGCTTATCACGCAACATAAACCGATAGAAAGATCAACTGACATGGTTTTCATGACCAAAAACACCTCAAATTCAAGTTTGGCTGAACGGTCTTTACACGGAAATCCCGTATGGGCAGCGCATGACTTCAAAGCATGTTCATGCACGGCGGCGTCCCGGCGTCCCGGCACCCATGATGAAAAAACGTAACCCAATCTTGCACATTCTTGCACCACCCTTGGCGCAGCGAACAATACGGTGCAGTTGTATCAGTAAATCAAAACCAGACTTAGTAGCACATAATTCGGGCTCCTGGGGGGTCCGTTTGCTTCATGATGTTCTTGCTGCTCTTTTTCCGGTGAAGATCATAGACCTTTGGATTGGCGGTTCTTCTGCCATTCAATTTGCGGTCATTTCGTGAACCAATTTGCAAAATCTTTTGCTTTGAACAGTGTGTTTGTTTGGAAAGCGGCCAGTGTGTATCCCAAGATATCATTTTGCCAAAGTATTGCTTTGCCCAAATATCATTTTACCAAAATATCATTTTGCCAAAGTATTGTTCTGCCACAGAATCATTTTGCCAAAATATCATTTTGCCAAAGTATTGTTTTGCCAAAATATGGTGATGCAAAACGTTTATCGCACATTTCCTGGGGCAGATGCCTGCATTGATTGATATATTGAAATTATTAGTATCCCCTTGCATCTCAGGATCATCCTTCGTAGGTTCCACCAAGTCACTGCTCAAGGACGATGGTTCCACTGGAACCGTCACCCCCTGTAAGTGGGCTAAGCGTCAGCTTGAGTCAGTGGATCTCCAAAAAAACACCAAAAACTAAATAAAGAGCTGTCCGTAGCTAAAAAAGGACGATGGTTCCAGTGCAACCATCACCCCAGGCTAAGATTGATATTTGGAAAATGTACGGGTAGCCAGTAGTAGCTATCACAGGGGACGACGGTTCCAGTGGAACCATCACCCCTAGAGATTGTGCAAAATTTGGGGATTGGGGATGACCCAGATTGTTATTTTGCAAACTTTTCGGCCTATGATTTTGCGAACAAATACTGTAGTGGCCAACTGATATTTGGCAAAACTCAGCTTTGATACTTGGCATCACAATATTTTGACAAAATGATATTTGGCAGAATGATACTGTGGCAAAACGATCGTTGGCAAAATGATATTTTATTTTGGTAAAATGACATTTTGGCAAAGCAATACTTTGGCAAAATGATATTTTGACCAAATGATATCTTGGGATGCACACTGGCCGCTTTCCAAACAAACACACTGTTCAAAGCAAACGATTTTGCAAATTGGTTCACGAGATGGCCGCAAATTGAATGGCAGAAGAACCGCCAATCCAAAGGTCTATGATCTTCACCGGAAAAAGAGCAGCAAGAACATCATGAAGCAAACGGACCCCCCAGGAGCCCGAATTATGTGCTACTAAGTCTGGTTTTGATTTACTGATACAACTGCGCCGTATTGTTCGCTGCGCCAAGGGTGGTGCAAGAATGTGTAAGATTGGGTTACGTTTTATCATCACGGGTGCCGGGGCGCCGGGACGCCGCCGTGCATGGACATGCTTTGAAGTCATGCGCTGCCCATGCGGGATTTCCGTGTAAAGACCGTTCAGCCAAGCTTGAATTTGAGTTTTTTTGGTCATGAAAACCATGTCAGTTGATCTTTCTATCGGTTTATGTTGCGTGATAAGCGTCATTGTTCGCAAGTGTTGCGGTTTGAGGCTGGCAGTACCAATTGCAAACAAGCACAATTATCCCAATTGTTGCACAGACACACAGTACCAACCGCAAAAAAAACATATCGGTGGCATCTATTTGATTAAACATTTTCATTTTACATCGCTCACCTGCGTTTAACCATTCAAACAGTAGGAGTGCGAAATCCAAAACATGATTGCGTGCAGTTGCCTTGCTGCAGACATAACACCTGAAAGCAATGAGACAACACCCGAATGCTAGGAAAATGACTTCCTTGTATAATCCCAGAGGATCTGCCGGAAGAGGCTGCTGGCCCTGGCGCCTCAGAACTGACTGTTGACGGCCCGGTGCAAGCTGAAGCGGAAGTTGCTGAAAGCGCTGAAGCTACAGCTAACACACACCATGTGTTTAGGGACCTTTACTTTGGTGCCACAATATCATACCCTCTTTCTAAACGGGATGTCGAATCTCATGCAAAGAATTTTAAACATATCGTTGGCCTGAAACTAATGAGCTTGCCACCCACGCCCTCATCAAAATGGATGAGGCTCAGGAACCCAAACAGGCTGCACATCAGGTTGGTTTCGTGCCTGAGACTTCCCTTCCGAACAGATGGCCGCATAACGCTCTCTTAGAGCGCGACATCAGGGAGGAGAAGGAATGTTGTAGGGTAGTCCATTTGCAATCTGGTTTGCCACATGAGTACCACACATATACTGTAGTTACCCTTATGACTCTTGACAGGCTTTCCATTGCGGATCCAGAAAAGACCCAGTGGGAAGCTCTCACCAGAGAAAAGTTTGATGGTAAGCGTTTGTGTTTTGGGCAACTTGTGTACTACCATAAGAAACATCCCACGAAGAGGACCTTAGAACCCAACATGGCTCCTGGTTTGTTTCTTGGATGGCGTATAGATTCAGGTTTCCGATGCAGGTATGTTACTCTTGTTTTAGATTATCAAGAATATAGAACCAGAGGTGCTTCACGCGTGTTTGATGTTCCCGAGCCCGAGTTGTATCTTCCAGATGGTGATGCCTATTTTCCAGTTGGTTTTTCCAAGCGCCAAGCCTGGGTCAGGGGGGGTGATCCAGAAGACATCAAGCTCCCTGAGATAGCCCTGAAAAATGCACCGTTCCCGTTGGACGGTGGTAGAGCTTCCCCATCAACCCCCGGTCCCAAACCTAGATCGGTATTTATCACCTTAGACCGCATCATAAAGTTTAAGGAAACTTCCGGTTGTAAAGGTTGTGCCAACCTGACTCGGTACCATACCGCTGAGTGCCGCGCACGGTTCCAGAAATTGGTTGATGAAGAAAAAGAACTAGATGAAAAGTCTAAATCCAAGTCGGTAGTTGTTGAACCTCCTGGTGAAGTTCCCGAATCACTTGAAGACATGCCAGCGGAGGACCCTCCTCCCGCTGAGGGTATCTTTGATGATATAGTAGGAGAGCCCGAGCCAGCTGTCCCATATAGTGTTTCTGGTGCTGCCACTGTTCCTAAGACTTCTCCTGGTTGTGTTGATCTATGTAGGGCTACCTTGCCGGTTTTCGGTGCACAGCCTGTGCCTGCATGCCCCGCAGTGAATCAGCCTCCAAATAACAACAACCATCGCAAGCGACGTGCCATGAAGAAGAGCTTAAGGCCTAATGAGAGATCAACGCTGTTTGAGTTCGCATGCTCCCTCAACTCGCAATTGGGTTTGACAAGCGTTCAATGCGAATCACATTGGGTTAAGCAAGGGGCGTATTGACTTGGGTGGTGAAAATCAATGTTCCCAACTTGATTGTCAAATAGAAGAGGCAGCTAAAACCGCCCCCCCACACCTTTGGTCATCAATTCCCTGTACTTCAGGTTCACCATGGCAATACATAAACCGCAAGAAGAGAGGAGCTGCTGTCATGAAACGCTTAGCGCTCCAACTTCGCGAATCGAAACGACTTTTCAAAAGCTTCACTAGAAGGGCTGAGTTAGTGTTAAAGCTAGGAGGCACTGTTTCCTTTGAATGGCCACGTCACTCAACTAGCTGGAAGAGACAGGATGTTGCAGCTTTCTTTCACTCACACTCGGGGTTTATGGATGTCGAATTTGATGGATGCGCGGTGGGCCTTCGGTCTACGATTAAAAAGCCATGGCGTGTCAAAACCACATCCAAAAGAATAGTGGATGCGTTTAAGGATAAGACTTGCAGCTGTGAGCATCCCCATGAACGCTGCGAAGGTACCGAAACAACATCTTAAACACATTTCCCCACTTTCTGAAGACCTCGCGGTCGCAGTAGAATCCGATCCTACTGTAAATAACCTAGTGGCTGAGCTTTTGGACCATGACCATCTTTTAGCACAAGTTCTCGGGCATGAGGACGAGCAACGTCCATCTCAGGAAGTGCAAGCTGTGGTCACCAAATTGTTTTCATGTGCAGGGATGCTCTCTAATCCTAAGGCCCTAGATGCAGTTAAGGCAGGGGCTGATGGTCTCATCAAGGCCGGTACCTGGTCCCTAGACTCTGTAAGAGACAAGGAAGATGTCAGGGCCGAAGCTAAGCGTACCGGAGTATCCGCTCATTTTGGTCAACTGATGGCAATAGCCTCAATATTTTTTTTGGAATTAGAGCATCCCCTCAACTAGTCAGGGTCTGGAATGCCGGTAGCTCAGGGATTTTTTTTAGCTAGGTCTACAGTCCCTACTGAAGTATAATAGACCTTCGTGCTGGGAAGATGTTAGACCTTCAGGTTTGTACAACATAACCCATCTTCGAAAACAAATATGATATTAGACCTTTGGCCTCAATGTTAACATAACTTGATCTTAGACCTTGTCTGCCTGGCTGAATCTGCACATGCGTTTGGGGGGTCGGTCAAATAAATCTGTCAGCAAAGGGTTCCCTGTGATCGGGCGGCTTCATGCTGTGGCGACGCTGTGTAACACCCTTTTTCAGTGTGTTCCCTTGCATCTGTTGTCCAATTTTGTTGGAATCATCAAGTTGCGAAACATCACTTTTAGCTTTTGAAAGAAGAGTGACACGTTGTTTCACGAAGACATCCCCAAAGACTGACACAAAAACATCCAAAGGGAAACAGCAAAAAAACTTGATCAGGTTTCTGGATGTTTCTGGATATAAAATATAAAACTATATATTTTACAAAGATGTTGAGATATATTGGGTCTACCATGAATGTATTGTATAAAAGCAGCTCTGCTGCTGTATCATATGGATTAGGAACACCATTCTAGACCTGCACTGCGCGTCTCACTGTGGTCCCGCACCGCTTCCCCAAAGGAAACTGTGGTAGCAACCTGGGTCTGAAATCATATCCTTGTTTCACAAAACCCTAGGATAATACCAACTTTGAATCCACAACATGATGTCAGACCCCAAGGTGTGAGGCCATACCTTCAAAACAAACAAGGATCGTCTGCATTATTAGGGGAAATCATCCAGTCCAAAATTTTCTAAGCTGCGTCTGGCAAACACAACAGCATCCAAACGGGAAACAGCAAAAAAAACACCATGATCAGGTTTCTGGATGTTTCTGGATATAAAATAAAAATCTATATATTATAAAAAGATGTTGAGATATATTAGGTCTATCATGAATGCATTGTATAAAAGCACTCTGCTGCTGTATCATATGCGCTAAGAATGTAATCCTAGACCTTGACATCTCACTGTGGGCCCGCGCAGTGTCCGAAAAAACGCACGTACATGCACCTCATGCACGGTTGCTGCACGCTCAACATGCAAAGCCATCCCCAAAGATTCTCACATCTTGTTCAAAAATTGACACTTCCAACACTGACACAACAACATCCAAAGGGAAACAGCAAAAAACTTGATCAGGTTTTACAAAGATGTTGAGATATGTTGGGTCTACCATGAATGTATTGTATAAAAGCAGCTCTGCTGCTGTATCATATGGATTAAGAACATCATTCTAGACCTGCACTGCGCGTCTCACTCTGGGCCCGCGCAGTGTCCGAAAAAAACGCATGTACATGCACCTCATGCACGGTTGCTGCACGCTCAACATGCAAAGCCATCCCCAAAGATTCTCAAACCTTGTCCAAGTCTCGACACTTCCAACACTGACACAAAAACATCCAAAGGGAAACAGCAAAAAAACTTGATCAGGTTTCTGGATGTTTCTGGATATAAAATATAAAACTATATATTTTACAAAGATGTTGAGATATATTGGGTCTACCATGAATGTATTGTATAAAAGCAGCTCTGCTGCTGTATCATATGGATTAGGAACATCATTCTAGACCTGCACTGCGCGTCTCACTGTGGTCCCGCACCGCTTCCCCAAAGGAAACTGTGGTAGCAACCTGGGTCTGAAATCAAATCCTTGTTTCACAAAACCCTAGGATAATACCAACTTTGAATCCACAACATGATGTCAGACCCCAAGGTGTGAGGCCATACCTTCAAAACAAACAAGGATCGTCTGCATTATTAGGGGAAATCATCCAGTCCAAAATTTTCTAAGCTGCGTCTGGCAAACACAACAGCATCCAAAAGGGAAACAGCCAAAAAAACTTGATCAGGTTTTGTTGCATTTGTGTTGCGCAATCACAGTGCAAAAAAAGATGACGCGCTGTTTCGATGATTTGGTGATTGGCATGGATTGGTTTCGCTTTCACGAAGTTGACGTTCATGACATTTTGAACCAACCATTCTAGACCTCACAGCGCAGAGGTCTATATTGATTTTTCCTTCTGACGTTTTCCCCAATTTCCGTTGTTTGGGTAAGGGGATCAGATATCTTAGACCTTTTCGGTGGATACCCTAGCCTGTTTTTGAACGTATGTTTCAGACATACCTAGAGAACCATACAACTTGATCTTAGACCCCGGTTTTAAGGTCTATTTTGAACTTTTGTATAGCGCCTGGGCAGTAGTTGATGGTATATTAGAGCAACATCTACAAAAGATGAAAGGTAGAATCGTCTATAGGGGCGCCTGCGCTAAAGAGGCATAAACCTGCCGCAGTTTACCAAGAATTGGGTGCCAATCCAACATCGGTACAGGGATTAAATGCATGCTTAGCTTATGGTTCCTTGCCGGGTCATAGTTCTTCAGCCGCCGGTGCTGTTAAGGCTTATGTTCAAGCACTCCTGTCTTCCAAATAAAAGACCTGGATAGAACCGCCTCCCGAACTTAGACCCAAACACTGGCGGGATAAATTCGTTAAGCCTCTACTTCTCCTTGTAAAAGCCCTTTACGGTCATCCAGACGCTGGCGGTCTGTGGGAACAGCATCGAAAGAAAATTATCAAGAATTTAGGTGGTCAGGAGATTCCCGAATATCCTGGTGAATATGCTGCGTTCCGCGCACAAAAGGCCTTGGTTTTTGACATGCTAGATTATGCTCACCAGACAGTAGACCTACATAAGTCCATCACCAACACCACTAGTTTGAAGCATGCTGCAGCACCATTCGTCCCCGATGGCTCCATCTCAATTGACGACGAGGAAGCAAAAGGCGAGCTTGCCCCAAATGCATGCCGAATACTAATGAAGGCGTTGTGGCTTGGCCGACTGTCTAGACCCGGCTTAATTAAACCAATTAATTAATGATTTAGCCACCAAAGTGCAGTCCTGGTCCAGGGGGATGATAAACGTTTGTTAAGACTGATTCAGTATATCAATTCAACACCTCGCTACCGTTTGGTCGGAACCATATAAATGATAACCCTGACCCTGAGTTTCCAAAATAGTAAATTTACTAATTTTCAAAATTTGCGTAAATCGAAAAATTTAGGTTAAAACAAAGTTCAAAAAGTCAAGATTAGTAAATTGATTTAGGTATATACCTAAATCCATTTAGGTTTATACCTAAATCCATTTAGGTTTATACCTATTTTCTTCAGTTTTTGAAGCTTTTTTTTAAAAATGTTTTTTGTTGAAAAACAATCCCCCTGTGGATTTCCACTACTAAATGCTATGACCTAGGTCCCGGAAAGTGAACCAAAAATTTAGTGTGAATTTTCTAGAAACCATTTAGTAGAGAATCATGATTTTCAAAAAAAATCAAGTAAACATCTCTAGACCCATGATCCACATTTAGTAGAGAGGTAAAAATGGTATGTTAATCATATGATGTCAAATGTTGTTTTTGGGATAAAACCATTTAGTAGAGATGTCAAAAAAATGTTTCAAAATCACAGAAACCATTTTGTAGAGGTTGCAAAGTAGAGTTCATAAAACGGTCACAATGAAATGAGACAAAGCTGAAAAACCATTTAGTAGAGATTCCCATTCCGTTGCCCCCAATAGCCGTTTGGCCAATCCATGTCCATCAGGATGAATCACGTCAATCCAGGTAGTTCAAAAAAAAGACAATTGAAAAATATATAAATAGGGCTAAATGAATCTACCCCCTGGATTTTATCTACTCATGCATGCCTTTGCCTCCCTTTTAACTAACCAACGAGGCACCCAAGCGAGGGATTTGGCATCGCCTCCGAAAAAGCGAAAAAGAAAGCACGAAAGGGATGTCTACTCATGCATGCCTTTGCATCCCTTTTAAACTAACCTACCTCTACTAAATGGAAAGCCACAGCCCAGAGAACTCCAGACTAGGAAAAAAACTCTTACACGAACCAAATGGAACCAAATAGGATCAAACATATCTATAACTAAAATTACCTAAATATATCTAAATCATGTCAAATTGAAATTGAAATTGACCTGTGGATTCCACAAAAGGCTATGCAAAACCAGTCTGTAGTGATGGGGGGTCGGTAATCCTTTCCACTCTTATCACACCCCCCCAGACGGGGCTGCATCCACCCTGCCTCCTGGTCTTTCTGATTTCCCTTTCCTTTTCCTTTGCTAGCAGCAGGTGGAACAACTTTCCCCTGCCAAACCAAAGGCAGCACAGGCTATGGAGAAACAGAAAACCAATGAAAATCAAGGAAATCCAAAGAAAAGGATATGAATGGATATGACAAGTCTTTTGACTAGCCTCCCTCTACTTAATGGAAAACCACAGCCCAAAGAACTCCAGACTAGGAAAAACATAGAAAACATTGAAAAACAATGACACGAGCCAAATGTTTTCAGCTTGACCCAAAAGGACCGAAAAGGATCCAAATGAATCACAGTCTAGAACAGTTGTTTATGGATTCCTATGGGTATCTTTGGGTACTAACCAGTTGATTCCACAAAAGGCTATGCAAAACCATTCTGTAGGGATGGTGATGGGGTCTGTAATCTTTTCCGCTCTTATCACTCCCCCCCAGACGGGACTGCTCATGGTAAGGAAGTCTGCGGCCCAAGGGAAACCGCTCATCAAGCGACCAATCCTCATCATGCATGATTCACCCAATTGATCCATAAATATAAATAGGGCTAAATCCTTGTTTTCTCTACTAAATGGACCCCGTGCATTTCTCTACTAAATGGCTTTGGGGTTTTGGTCGAATCATGTTTGGCCTCCAACTTGCGGTCAATTTTTTTTCCCAGGTAGATTGTGATAGTCAAGTAAAAACTTGGAAGGTACTGATTGCAATGATCGTAGTGGTTCTATACAAATGGCCTGCTGATTGCAAAGGCTGACTTTGGACTAAGAATTTGAAGGATTGATTTGTTTTTCTAGGTCACAAGTAAGCCACAAGAAGCACAAGTAAGCCTCATGAAAGCACACTACTAACCCATAAGTAACTCACAAGTGTGTCCCAGGAAGGTTCCAAAATAATCCCAATAAAGTCATAAGTGAGTCCGAAATAAGTCTCAAGTGACTCCCTATAGTAAGACAAAACTCTTTCACAAGTAAGTTCCAAGGAAGTCCCAAGTGAGTCCCAGGTAAAACACTAGTACTTGACAAGTAAGTCCCAAGTAAGCCCAAGTAAGCACCTAGCAACCCAAAAGTATGTCACAAGTAACCCATAAGTAAACCACAAGTAACCCACAAGTTAGTCACAACTAACCCATGAGTAAGTCACAAGTAACTCACAAGCAAGTCAAAAATCAAAAATAGGAAACATAGAACAACCAAATAAGTCAGAAGTGGGTTGGCATGCACAGGTAGAAACGTGAAATATTATCAACCTGATTATTGTGAACACTGATGCATACTAATGCTACATTTGCCCTTGGATATAGTTATGCATTATGTTTGAACAATTTTATTCCATAACATTGCAGGTTACTTGTGTTACTTGAGAACCTGGCAGGTTAGTTGTGTTGCTTGAGAACCTGGCAGGTTACTTGTGGGGCATGTCTTGAGACTTGTAGATCTTGCATTGTCTATTTTACTGGTGTTGCTACTTGGAGGAACTTGAAAACCTATTTGGGGATGTCTCAAAATAGGGGGGCCCCAAAGCTAAATTTTAAATACGAAAAAACAAGGTTTGGGGCCCCCCTATTTTGAGACATCCCTATTTTATTACTTGAGGATTTGCCAGATAATTGTTTTATTTGTGCTACTTGCATTTTATGAAAAATTTGGAAGATACTTCACAGACCTCCTGAACAGAAAAGAATATAAACAGGACAGTAGGCTTTGGTGTTTTTCAGATATCTATTTATATGTCGAAGGGCTGGATGAGGGTTCTCGCTCATTTGCACACTATCTCAGGACAAGTGACCATCTAAGATGGGCACGTACCATTGAGAAGGGCACCAGGTCTTTTGCATGCATATTTGCAGGATTCAGTCAAGTGCCCTTCTCCGGGGTATGTGCCCATCTTTGGGATTTGAAAAAAATGGGACAGGCACATACCATTGAGAAGTTAAGGAGATTTGCGTACAAACCTCTGATATATAAATATATATATATAGATTTAATATTCAACCTTAGTTCATTGAAAATCAACCTTGGTGATATCCAGATAGGTTTTGAGAGAACACAGTGGGTCTTGTTGGCTTTGATCCATTTGTTTGCCACTTTTTAAAATAATTTTTGAAGAAAATCATGATGCACATTGTGCAAGTGCATAAAAAGTGCATAAGAAGTGCATAAAAAGTGCATAAAAAGTGCCAAAAAGTGCATTAAACATGCAAACAATGCATTAAACATGCATAAGAGTTGCATCAGAAGTGCATAAACAATGCATAAAAAGTGCATTTAACATACATAAGAATTGCATCAGAAGTGCATAAGAAGCGCATAAAAAGTGCATAAGGATTGCATAAGGATTGCATCACCACGGTTGGTTTTCAATGAACTAAGGTTGAATAATATATATATATAGTGATCCTGAAGTAGATAGAATATTTTTTTGGAGGGTGCGGGATTTATGTTGGAATTATGTTGGATGTCGGCCACTTAAAAAAAAACAGGTAGTTGGAATATTTCGACCCCCCCCGGGGAGGTCGAAAACTGGTAGTTGGAATATGGTTTGGAGGGGTAGGTAGAATATTGTTGTTTTCAAAGTGGCCCATTTACTTCAAGATATTACGCAATTACCCGTATATACTCATGCATAGGGATGACAATAAAAAAATATATATATACATATAATTATATATAAAATTATATATAATTAGATATATATATATATATTATGTAGGTATTTCAATATATAAGCCGCTCCGCCCACATAGAATATGCAAGGAACAGGGTCCCCTTCATGTATAATTATTAAATACGTAATTCCCTTTGGGGAGTAGCACCCCTGGATGTCTGAAGTTCCTAAACTAGAACGTTTCAACAAGAAACAGGTCCTCCGAAATGATCAATTTCTTTTCATATTGTTTAAAAAAATGAGTTTTTCAAGCTCACCGAGGGGTACCCCCCACGACCGGCGTCGTAGAACTATGAAAAAAAAACTATTTTGCAATGAAAACCAATGGAATTAGGTGGCATTCTGCAAAAAAATGATGAATATTTTCACTGGGGACCTATATTCTATGTATGTAGTTTTGCAAGGAATAGGGTCCCCTTCATGTATAATTGTTAAATACGTAATTCCTTTTGGGTAGCAGCAATCCTGGATATCTGAAGTTCCTAAACTGGAACGTTTCAACAAAAAAACAGGTCCCCCGAAATGATCAATTTCTTTTATATTGTATTAAAAAAATGAGTTTTTCAAGCTCACCAAAGGGTACCCCCCACGAACGGTGTCGGAGAACTATGAAAAAAAACTAGTTTGCAATGAAAACTAATGGAATTAGTTGGTGTTCCTAAAAAATGGTTAACTATTTTCACTGGGGACCTATATTCTATGTATGTGTTTCTGCAAGGAATTTGGTCTCTTCCATGTAAAAGTATAAGGGTATATATCTATATATATATATCATATACGTAATTCCCTTTGGGGAGTAGCACCCCTGGATGTCTGAAGTTCCTAAACTAGAACGTTTCAACAAGAAACAGGTCCTCCGAAATGATCAATTTCTTTTCATATTGTTTAAAAAAAATGAATTTTTCAAGCTCACCGAGGGGTACCCCCCACGACCGGCGTCGTAGAACTATGAAAAAAAAATATTTTGCAATGAAAACCAATGGAATTAGGTGGCATTCTGAAAAAAATGATGAATATTTTCACTGGGGACCTATATTCTATGTATGTAGTTTTGCAAGGAATAGGGTCCCCTTCATGTATAATTATTAAATACGTAATTCCTTTTGGGTAGCAGCAATCCTGGATATCTGAAGTTCCTAAACTGGAACGTTTCAACAAAAAAACAGGTCCCCCGAAATGATCAATTTCTTTTTATATTGTATTAAAAAAATGAGTTTTTCAAGCTCACCAAAGGGTACCCCCCACGAACGGTGTCGGAGAACTATGAAAAAAAACTAGTTTGCAATGAAAACTACTGGAATTAGTTGGTGTTCCTAAAAAATGGTTAACTATTTTCACTGGGGACCTATATTCTATGTATGTGTTTCTGCAAGGAATTTGGTCTCTTCCATGTAAAAGTAGAAGGGTATATATCTATATATATATATATCATATACGTAATTCCCTTTGGGGAGTAGCACCCCTGGATGTCTGAAGTTCCTAAACTAGAACGTTTCAACAAGAAACAGGTCCTCCGAAATGATCAATTTCTTTTCATATTGTTTAAAAAAATGAGTTTTTCAAGCTCACCGAGGGGTACCCCCCACGACCGGCGTCGTAGAACTATGAAAAAAAAATATTTTGCAATGTAAACCAATGGAATTAGGTGGCATTCTGAAAAAAATGATGAATATTTTCACTGGGGACCTATATTCTATGTATGTAGTTTTGCAAGGAATAGGGTCCCCTTCATGTATAATTATTAAATACGTAATTCCTTTTGGGTAGCAGCAATCCTGGATATCTGAAGTTCCTAAACTGGAACGTTTCAACAAAAAAACAGGTCCCCCGAAATGATCAATTTCATTTTTATATTGTATTAAAAAAATGAGTTTTTCAAGCTCACCAAAGGGTACCCCCCACGAACGGAGTCGGAGAACTATGAAAAAAAACTAGTTTGCAATGAAAACTACTGGAATTAGTTGGTGTTCCTAAAAAATGGTTAACTATTTTCACTGGGGACCTATATTCTATGTATGTGTTTCTGCAAGGAATTTGGTCTCTTCCATGTAAAAGTAGAAGGGTATATCTATATATATATATATATCATATACGTAATTCCCTTTGGGGAGTAGCACCCCTGGATGTCTGAAGTTCCTAAACTAGAACGTTTCAACAAGAAACAGGTCCTCCGAAATGATCAATTTCTTTTCATATTGTTTAAAAAAATGAGTTTTTCAAGCTCACCGAGGGGTACCCCCCACGACCGGCGTCGTAGAACTATGAAAAAAAACTATTTTGCAATGAAAACCAATGGAATTAGGTGGCATTCTGAAAAAAATGATGAATATTTTCACTGGGGACCTATATTCTATGTATGTAGTTTTGCAAGGAATAGGGTCCCCTTCATGTATAATTATTAAATACGTAATTCCTTTTGGGTAGCAGCAATCCTGGATATCTGAAGTTCCTAAACTGGAACGTTTCAACAAAAAAACAGGTCCCCCGAAATGATCAATTTATTTTTATATTGTATTAAAAAAATGAATTTTTCAAGCTCACCAAAGGGTACCCCCCACGAACGGAGTCGGAGAACTATGAAAAAAAAACTAGTTTGCAATGAAAACTAATGGAATTAGTTGGTGTTCCTAAAAAAATGGTTAACTATTTTCACTGGGGACCTATATTCTATGTATGTGTTTCTGCAAGGAATTTGGTCTCTTCCATGTAAAAGTATAAGGGTATATATCTATATATATCATATACGTAATTCCCTTTGGGGAGTAGCACCCCTGGATGTCTGAAGTTCCTAAACTAGAACGTTTCAACAAGAAACAGGTCCTCCGAAATGATCAATTTCTTTTCATATTGTTTTAAAAAATGAGTTTTTCAAGCTCACCGAGGGGTACCCCCCACGACCGGCGTCGTAGAACTATGAGAAAAAAAATATTTTGCAATGAAAACCAATGGAATTAGGTGGCATTCTGAAAAAATGATGAATATTTTCACTGGGGACCTATATTCTATGTATGTAGTTTTGCAAGGAATAGGGTCCCCTTCATGTATAATTATTAAATACGTAATTCCTTTTGGGTAGCAGCAATCCTGGATATCTGAAGTTCCTAAACTGGAACGTTTCAACAAAAAAACAGGTCCTCCGAAATGATCAATTTCTTTTTATATTGTATTAAAAAAATGAATTTTTCAAGCTCACCAAAGGGTACCCCCCACGAACGGTGTCGGAGAACTATGAAAAAAACTAGTTTGCAATGAACCCTACTGGAATTAGTTGGTGTTCCTAAAAAATGGTTAACTATTTTCACTGGGGACCTATATTCTATGTATGTGTTTCTGCAAGGAATTTGGTCTCTTCCATGTAAAAGTAGAAGGGTATATATCTATATATATATCAATATATATCATATACGTAATTCCCTTTGGGGAGTAGCACCCCTGGATGTCTGAAGTTCCTAAACTTGAACGTTTCAACAAGAAACAGGTCCTCCGAAATGATCAATTTCTTTTCATATTGTTTAAAAAAAATGAGTTTTTCAAGCTCACCGAGGGGTGCCCCCCACGACCGGCGTCGTAGAACTATGAAAAAAAAATATTTTGCAATGTAAACCAATGGAATTAGGTGGCATTCTGAAAAAAATGATGAATATTTTCACTGGGGACCTATATTCTATGTATGTAGTTTTGCAAGGAATAGGGTCCCCTTCATGTATAATTATTAAATACGTAATTCCTTTTGGGTAGCAGCAATCCTGGATATCTGAAGTTCCTAAACTGGAACGTTTCAACAAAAAACAGGTCCCCCGAAATGATCAATTTCTTTTTATATTGTATTAAAAAAATGAATTTTTCAAGCTCACCAAAGGGTACCCCCCACGAACGGAGTCGGAGAACTATGAAAAAAAACTAGTTTGCAATGAAAACTACTGGAATTAGTTGGTGTTCCTAAAAAAATGGTTAACTATTTTCACTGGGGACCTATATTCTATGTATGTGTTTCTGCAAGGAATTTGGTCTCTTCCATGTAAAAGTAGAAGGGTATATATCTATATATATATATCAATATATATCAATATATATCATATACGTAATTCCCTTTGGGGAGTAGCACCCCTGGATGTCTGAAGTTCCTAAACTAGAACGTTTCAACAAGAAACAGGTCCTCCGAAATGATCATTTTTTTTTTTATATTGCATGAAAAAAATGAGTTTTTCAAGCTCACCGAAGGGTATCCCCCACGACCGGTGTCGGGGAACTATGACAAAAAACATATTTTTACAATGAAAGCCAATAAAATTAATGAATATGTTCACCGGGGACCTATATTCTATGTATGTAGTTCTGAAAGGAATTTGGTGTCGTTCATACATAAGGGTGTATATGATATACGTAATTCCCTTTGGGGAGTAGCAACTTTGGATATCTGAAGTTCCTAAACTGGAACGTTTCAACAAAAAAACAGGTCCCCCGAAATGATCAATTTCTTTTTATATTGCATTAAAGAAATTATTTTTTCAAGCTCACCGAAGGGTACCCCCCACGACCGGCGTCGCAAAACATTTTAAAAAAATGCAATGAAAACCGATGGAATTAGGTGGCAGTCCGAAAAAATGATCGATATTTTCACTGGGGACCTATATTCTATGTATGTAGTTTTGCAAGGAATAGGGTCCCCTTCATGTATAATTATTAAATACGTAATTCCTTTTGGGTAGCAGCAATCCTGGATATCTGAAGTTCCTAAACTGGAACGTTTCAACAAAAAAACAGGTCCCCCGAAATGATCAATTTCTTTTTATATTGTATTAAAAAAATGAATTTTTCAAGCTCACCAAAGGGTACCCCCCACGAACGGTGTCGGAGAACTATGAAAAAAAACTATTTTGCAATGAAAACCAATGGAATTGGGTGGCATTCTAAAAAAAAAGATGAATATTTTCACTGGGGACCTATATTCTATGTATGTGTTTCTGCAAGGAATTGGGTCTCTTCCATGTAAAAGTAGAAGGGTATATATCTATATATATATATATATCATATACGTAATTCCCTTTGGGGAGTAGCACCCCTGGATGTCTGAAGTTCCTAAACTTGAACGTTTCAACAAGAAACAGGTCCTCCGAAATGATCAATTTCTTTTCATATTGTTTAAAAAAAAATGAGTTTTTCAAGCTCACCGAGGGGTGCCCCCCACGACCGGCGCCGTAGAACTATGAAAAAAACATATTTTGCAATGTAAACCAATGGAATTAGGTGGCATTCTGAAAAAAATGATGAATATTTTCACTGGGGACCTATATTCTATGTATGTAGTTTTGCAAGGAATAGGGTCCCCTTCATGTATAATTATTAAATACGTAATTCCTTTTGGGTAGCAGCAATCCTGGATATCTGAAGTTCCTAAACTGGAACGTTTCAACAAAAAAACAGGTCCCCCGAAATGATCAATTTCTTTTTATATTGTATTAAAAAAATGAATTTTTCAAGCTCACCAAAGGGTACCCCCCACGAACGGAGTCGGAGAACTATGAAAAAAAACTAGTTTGCAATGAAAACTACTGGAATTAGTTGGTGTTCCTAAAAAAATGGTTAACTATTTTCACTGGGGACCTATATTCTATGTATGTGTTTCTGCAAGGAATTTGGTCTCTTCCATGTAAAAGTATAAGGGTATATATCTATATATATCATATACGTAATTCCCTTTGGGGAGTAGCACCCCTGGATGTCTGAAGTTCCTAAACTAGAACGTTTCAACAAGAAACAGGTCCTCCGAAATGATCAATTACTTTTTATATTGCATGAAAAAAATGAGTTTTTCAAGCTCACCGACCGAAGGGTATCCCCCACGACCGGTGTCGGGGAACTATGACAAAAAACATATTTTTACAATGAAAGCCAATAAAATTAATGAATATGTTCACCGGGGACCTATATTCTATGTATGTAGTTCTGAAAGGAATTTGGTGTCGTTCATACATAAGGGTGTATATGATATACGTAATTCCCTTTGGGGAGTAGCAACTTTGGATATCTGAAGTTCCTAAACTGGAACGTTTCAACAAAAAAACAGGTCCCCCGAAATGATCAATTTCTTTTTATATTGCATTAAAGATTTTTTTTTTCAAGCTCACCGAAGGGTACCCCCCACGACCGGCGTCGTAAAACATTTTAAAAAAATGCAATGAAAACCAATGGAATTAGGTGGCAGTCCGTAAAAAAATGATGGATATTTTCACTGGGGACCTATATTCTATGTATGTAGTTTTGCAAGGAATAGGGTCCCCTTCATGTATAATTATTAAATACGTAATTCCTTTTGGGTAGCAGCAATCCTGGATATCTGAAGTGGTGTTCACAATTCCCTCAAAATATTCTATCTACCTGGTTTGAAACAATATTCTATCTATTTTTTGGTGTTGTTTGATTTTTGTATTTTTCAAAATTTCCCCAGACCCGTGTCCAAAACTGGCTAAAAATGACTTAACAAAGACGAAAAACGTGTAAAAACTGAGGGTTTTGAAAATATTCCAACTATTATTTTTTTTTTAAAAATCCTTTTTGAACATTTCCGATATTCTATCTACTTCAGGATGACTATATATATATATATTATGAAAAACACCAAAACCTACTGTCCTGTTTATATTCTTTTCTGTTCAGGAGATCTGTGAAGTATCTTCCAAATATTTCATAAAATGCAAGTAGCACAAATAAAACAATTAATCTGGCAAATCCCTCAAGTAATAAAATAGGGGGGCCCCAAACCCTTGTTTTTTCGTATTTAAAATTTAGCTTTGGGCCCCCCTATTTTGGTTACATCCCCAAATGTAACCTGAAGAGGTTTTCAAGTTCCTCCAAGTAGCAACACAAGTAAAATAAACAATGCAAGATCTACCAGTCTCAAGACATGCCCCACAAGTAACCTGCCAGGTTCTCAAGCAACACAACTAACCTGCCAGGTTCTCAAGTAACACAAGTAACCTGCAATGTTATGGAATAAAATTGTTCAAACATAATGCATAACTATATCCAAGGGCAAATGTAGCATTAGTATGCATTAGTGTTCACAATAATCAGGTTGATACTATTTCATGTCTCTACCTGTGCATGTCAACCCACTTCTGACTTATTTGGTTGTTCTAAGTTTCCTATTTTTGACTTTTGACTTGCTTGTGAGTTACTTGTGACTTACTCATGGGTTAGTTGTGACTAACTTGTGGGTTACTTGTGGTTTACTTATGGGTTACTTGTGACATACTTTTGGGTTGCTAGGTGCTTACTTGGGCTTACTTGGGACTTACTTGTCAAGTACTAGTGTTTTACCTGGGACTCACTTGGG
The DNA here is from genome assembly GCA_947184155.2 of Cladocopium goreaui. Classification (NCBI taxonomy): domain Eukaryota; class Dinophyceae; order Suessiales; family Symbiodiniaceae; genus Cladocopium; species Cladocopium goreaui. Next base: position 202,703 of record CAMXCT020000601.1, on the reverse strand, counting down.
ACTTCCTTGGAACTTACTTGTGAAAGAGTTTTGTCTTACTATAGGGAGTCACTTGAGACTTATTTCGGACTCACTTATGACTTTATTGGGATTCTTTTGGAACTTTCGTGGGACACACTTATGAGTTACTTGTGGGTTAGTAGTGTGCTTTCATGTGGCTTGCTTGTGCTTCTTGTGGCTTACTTGTGACCTAGAAAAACAAATCAATCCTTCAAATTCTTAGTCCAAATTCAGCCTTTGCAATCAGCAGGCCATTTGTATAGAACCGCTACGATCATTGCAATCAGTACCTTCCAAGTCTTTACTTGGCTATCACAATCTACCTGGGAAAAAAGCGTTTGCAAGGATCAGGCTGTGGTTCAAATTTGATCCTGTGCTTCCCTACCGCGACATAGGTGACATGGATGACCTGGTGTGGAAGGAGGTGTAAAACCAACAGCAAAAACTTCAAAAAAAACAAAACCAATCAAAAAATATGATTTTATATATGTGAAGAACATGACAAACAATTAGGTATATACCTAAATCAATTTAGGTATATACCTAAATCACTTTAGGTATATACCTAAATCGTATATACCCATTTTTTCAATAGTAAATATTTACTAAGCTAAGTAAAAAAATACATAATTTTTTCGACCCAAATCCAAAAATTTACGTAAATTTTTGCTCACCTAAATTTTACTGTTTTAGGAGACTCAGGGGAACAGCTCAAACTCCGTCTCTACGTAGATGCGGATTTTGCTGGGGATCGTTTGGCCGGCAAATCGACTTCATGGTTTTTTTGATCCAAACACATTCTTTCCGTTGGCCAGGGTGTGCAAGAGACAAACCTCAACGTCTCTGTCCATCACTGAGTCTGAAGTCGTGTCCCTCGCACACTCGTTGTACCAGGAGGGTTTACCCGCTCTGCAACTTTGGGAGCTTTTATTAGGACGTAGTGTGATCTTGCGAGTTCTTGAGGATAATCAGGCCACTATCCTTGGCGTTAGGAAGGGCATATTCCCCAAAACTTAGACACATTACTAGGACCTGACCCATAAGATAAATTTATCCGGCCTGCCGGAAGTCTTCCACGATGACTCTGCTGAACTTGAGTATAGTACGACCGATGACCGCACGCCGGATATCTTTACGAAGGGACTGCCGCCGCAAAAATGGGGGCCAGCCCTGCGTCTTGCGTCTGTTAGGCATCCGCACTGACCACTAAAGCGAGCTCAGAACATCTACGGAAGGGGCCGCGCCATCGCGCCCCAAGTGGTTGCGATGTAGACGTCTCCAAGAGTGGGACTGGGTAGGGGGAGTAGAAATATTATGACCAATTACCCCCACATGTATAGTCTACATTAGTTCACCAAGCGGTAGTAGTTGTAGCTATCTTACCAACCTTCCGATTATATTGTACAGTCATCAAAACTCCAATGCGCCCTACAACTAGAAGCGTTAGTTGTAGGTATAGCCTAATGTAGAGGTAGGAAGTAGGATCCTGTATCCACCTGGGCCGGGTTCTACAGTAGCCTTCCGTACGCACATGGCTCAAGTGCCCGAGGAACAAAAGGGCAAGTGTTTTGTTTGATGCCAGGGTGTGACAAGCATTTGGGTGGTTGTTTCCCCCTTGTTTTGTTTTACCTCATAAAAGACGTGTTTTTTTTCTATGGGGATTTGAGGTGAATATACTTGGTTTTTAAAATCATCATTGCAGCAAGTTGTTTTTGCTATCTCAACCCTTTTAAAAGCCCCAACTTTGTAGTGATGGCCCCCCTAAATAAAGTGTTCCAATTTTTGGGATCTTGCTTAAAATCTAAAGAAATGGCAATATGTAATTCGTTGGCAATACTAAAGTGTAAAAAAAATCTCAATATGTACTCGTTTTCAAGCAGGCAATTTGTTTGGCAATGCTACAATACAAAAACAGTCCCAGTTTCCCGGCATGTATTTGTTTTCAATTATATTGGTAATTTGTTTGGCAATACTTAAATGCAACATGTTTCCAGGTTTTTGGTCACACATGAATTCATTTTCAGTTAGTTTATTTGTTTGGCAACACGCGGTGCATGTTGGGCATCAACTTTAGGTGGAGCTATGAAGGTTGGGGGTCCTTAATCAGATGTGGACATTACATGACATTACACGGTTTCCCTCTTATTCCTGGCCAGGCTGAAGATCTTGCAAAGCATGCAAGGTGAGACTGGGCGCAAACTGCCAGCCGTGCCGCGTTTCCCTGCAACACTTGTGCGAGATTTGGGTGCACCTCAGTTGGCTGCTTTGATCGGTCTTCACATCAAAGCGCTCCGCCTGTCCATACAGTTGGTGACATCTACAAGGCAGGAACACTGTTCCCCCTAGAGAGGTAGCCTTGGGGTTTCATTTTTGATCCAGGTGTCGAACATAAAACTGGAATGGGTAAACTGTCGGACATGGCAATCCTCCAGCCTTGGAACATTTAGGAAACCTGAAATGCTGAACATTGGAGCCCTAAAGCTACACTAGCTGCTATTTGGTGGACTAGAGTCTTATCATCTTGATCCCTCTGATCGTTTCTTGAGCTTTATTGTTTGTCAGATTGAGTGCATTTGATGAGTTCCCTGTTGATACAGTCACCACGTTCTGCAGTGTTCCCAACTTTGTTCACTCGCACATGGTTGCCAGCCATGCCAGACATCATGTCGTTCACCAGGTCCAAAGGACGAGGTGGCCTCCTTCCTGAAGAACATGCCTTCCCAGTGCTTGCTGCTTTGCACAGGCTGTGTGTCAAGGGATCTGCTGGTCGCTGCGCAGTGGTTTATGCTTTCCGATCTGTTTTCTTCACAGAGTGGCTGATCAGACAGATAGACGGAAGGCTGGATGAAGCTTTGCCTACTGGAAGCAGGTCATCACAGGTTCAGCCCTCTCTTCGCCATTTGGTCGCTATTCTGCATGCCTTAGTTTTGTCGGACCCATCTGGTGCTGCAGCTGAAAGGTTTGGAACACGTATTCTGGCATTGTCAAACAAGGCCATTCGTGTCCTTGAGCAGGCTGAATCTGTAGAAGGCGATGCCAGTGCAAGCTTATTGGAGTTTGCGCTTGACAGTGAGGGGGCTGAAGGTGGCCTGGGCAAAGCAGTGCAAATGGGAAGGCGAAGTGCAGATCTGGAAACCTTGAAGAATTTGAGGGAGCTGGCGGCTCAACTGCGGCCTTGGCGGCCAGAAGAGGAGTCAAACAGCCAAGGGCCCATGAAAGATGCAAAGCTGCTGTCAAGCTTGATTCTTGCAAAGGGTGCTCGTTCACTCAAAAGATCTGCAAATGAGGAAAGAGGCAGCAGACGTATGGCCTTGGTTTTGGGTGGACATGCAGGAGCTACAAACGGAGTTGAGGTACCAGAAGTGGATTTCAAAGCAAGTGAATCTGTGGAGCATGGCGACTTGCCAGCGGTGGCTGATGACCATGAACGTTTCCCTAGTGATGATTTGACAGAGTTGCCCCTTGTTGCTATTCGAGTCATTTGCCGGCGGGCAGCTGCAGGCTCAAAGGAAGCTTTGGGGATTGTGTTGCATGACGAAGAGATGAAATCAAGGGATGGACTGGCACAGATGGTGCCTTGGTTGATCCGATGTGCAGGTGCTTTGAATCTGAATTTGGAGGCTACGATTCTTCGTGAGGACAAGAAGCCTGTGGCAAGCATTTATGCTACACGCCGGGCCCATCTTCAGCTCTTAGAGGCAGTTCTCCCAACATGCGCCCATTTGCTGAGTGGTCTTCGGGATGCTGGTCTTGCACATTACCGGCATACGGAGCTCTGCCAGGCGCTGTTGCTTCTTGCGCAGCGGCTTACCTCTGGCCTTTCAGGATTGGCGCCTCGTGCCTCCTTCAATAGTGATCCTGAATACAGGCTCCTATGGCGGCATTGCTTGGTGTGGCTTTGCAGAGCGTTCCGCTTATGGTTCCAAGCATTCCCCAGAGCTGCTGGCGGGCAGCTTTTGCTTCCATTGCTTCGGCATGCACGCGTATTACCCACCAACTTCTCAGGAGGCTTGATGCTACTTGCCACCTGCGGGACGCTGAAACCCTTGCTGCCCGCAGCTGGCAGTGACTTCAGCTTGCAATTTTCCAACGCCCCAGCTGGCAGTGCAGATGGCATTTCACGGGTGGTCCTGCTGCCATCAGGCACGCGGACTGGCAATCATGCAGTTGTGTCCCTGCGTCCTGGTCAAAATGGCAGTGATGGTGCAGCACATGACATGCAAGGTCAATTTCGCAGCGAAGACTGGGAGGAAGGAAATTGCAACGGGACGCCAGAAACTTTGGATCCGCTTGTGCAGCTCCTCGCGCAGGAGCGTGAGGCTGCTACCGCGCAAGCCCTGGGACTGATCGAGCTGGTGAACTCACGCCGTGAGAGACTGTCTCTGGATGATGTCGGGGAGTTGTTAGCTTTGGTCGCAGAGTGTGCTCTTACTTCTGATGCCTTTCTTCATCTTTGCACAGCCAAGGTCATGGAGAAGCTGACAGCTGCGGGCCTGCCAATTCTGGACCTTATTCGACGACTAGCTGAAGCTGCTTTGAATGGGGTGGTGATGGAAACTGAAGGCCGAGAAGGAGCGGAGGACAACATCAGTGGAGGCGCAACTCGAGACACTCGAGATGCGAGGGCAGTCTCGCGCTTGCTGCTGCTGTTAGCTCACTTTGGAGCCCTGAGCAACACAGCTAGGCTCGCTTTGACAGAGCACTCTCTGGAGACATTGTGTCAGTCGGTGCTAGCGCATTCTCCAGCTACTTCTTTGCCGCCAATGGCTTTCTCACAGTCAATCAGGCTTTTGAGCCTGATGTTTACGTCTAATCCATCTGGGCACTCGGTGCCCAAGTTCAGGATGGTTGCAAAAGCCGTGAACCTCTTAATCAACAAAGCCTCAGATTCACATCACAGTGCATCAACTGTGTGTGCAGCCTTGGAGCTACTGATGGGCTTGTGCACTCCTCAGTGGTTATGCCTCAACCTGCTCTTCAGTGGTGCGTTGGAGAATCTGGAAGATGAAGAGGTGGAAGTGACGGTCAGTAGCACCTTCAGGCTTGAAAAGTGTATGCAGCGCTTGGCCCAAGAACTCTCAACGGCAAACCAGCAGTGTCATGCTGAAAAAGGCTCAGAGGATGAAACCGCAGCCCTCGAAGAGCTCAGTGGGTGGCTGCAAGCCACAGAATTGATGGTGTCTCTTCAGCGAGTCGTCGTAGAGAACTGCCCCACCTCTACGGTCTTCTTCCAAGTTGTGCTCGGGAGCGCTGGAGCATCGCCTAACAGCGTGTTCGAGGATTTGATGCAAATAGTGCAGGGCATCCCAGACAATGCAGCGCACATCTTGGAGCAAACTTCTCAGATTGTGCAGGCAGTTGGCACATTGCGAAAAGAGCTCCAGGCAAAGCCTACTGGGCCAATTCCCAATGCACTGCCAGCCCGGATTTTTGCACCTCCAAGCCGTGGCAAGAAGACAGAAGGCAGAGGCATGGACCCCAAAGAAGACAGAGGTCCGCACCAAGAGGACTGCGAAGTTGCAGTTGCAGAAGCTGTTTCACTTCTAGATGCTGCGGTGGATTTGGAGTCCAGTGTGGAGTGGGCCTCAGTGGTCGAGCTTGATTCCACAGAGACTGGTGATGACACCAAGATGGAATGGGAGTTTGATGCTGGAATGCTTCGGAAGAAACGCTTGGATTTCCTGGAGAAGTTCGAGTCAGACAGGAGAGCCAAGCGTTTGAAACAGCAGCAGGAGAAGCAGCAGGAAAAGCAACGCATGGAACGTGCTGAGGACAAAGCTGGCTCGGCAGGGGCCCCGCCTCAGTCCACCACAGACTTGGCACCTAGAGATGCTGGTCCCCGGCAAAATGAAAAGGTAGACAGAGCCGATAGAGCAGAAGCTCCCAAAAAGGGCTCAGATGGCAAAGTAAATCCTGCTGAGGCCTTGCACGGCTTTCTCCAGGATCATCCAGAGTTCATGCGGGTGCTGCAGAATCCCAAGAAGTGTCTTGCAGATCCACGGGTGAAGAAGATGTTCGTAGCAGAACTCCAGAACTACCCGGCTGTAAAATCATTCTTAGCATCCCAAGGGCTCCAGCTGTGATCGCAAAGTCGTGCCTATTAAAAAAGTGCTGTGCCATTTCAAAGCAGTGCTGTTGTTGCTACAAAGTATGAGAGTGAGTGAAGCAGGTCGATTGAATCAGAAGCATGAAAGTGCCCAGAGATGAAGCAGTCTTCGTCAGGCTCGTGCCGAAGAGATGTCCCAAGGAGGAAGCAGACACGAATGCCTGGAGCACAGGCCAGTTGGTCATTTGGTCATAGTGGGTCGGTTGAACATGGTTTAACTATGTTTAACTCCCATGTTGGTCGGAGCTGGGCAGAGTGCTCAAAAGTTCGCTGATTTTTGCTGCTCGTTGATTCTGAGCTTGCAGGTCCCCTTCGGCAATCACGGACATGTGACAAGAAGCAACCATACTGCCCGCCTAACACGGGTGGCAGGAGTGGGCATGAAAATGTAGTTGTAGTGAAAAGGTTGCAGCTGTTCTCAGTAGGCATGCTCCTTTAGGAGGCTTGTGCAGCACTTCCGCTTGTAGGGTCTTCATTGATAGCACTGGCTGATTTGGCTCAGAACTACGAGCTGAAAGCTTTGTGGTGTAGTCCTGTAGGCGGGGTGCAATTATGGTGTCTTTTGGCATAGGGCAAGCAAGTTCAATTTCTCGAAACTCTCAATATTTCTTTAGAAGCAGGACGTGTCTTGGCAGAGCCTTGATTCTTTTGGTGGCATGATGGGCGAAATAGGTCGAGAAACCATCAAAAAATACCATTAGAAGTCAAGCTGGCCAGCCATACAATGGCTTTGAACATCTTTGAACCACACTTTGGAAGCCGAATCTCATGTTCGGCTGTGCAGGCAAGATGTGCAGCTTTCTTGTCACGTCGTGGCTAATATCAAATTTAACGGCCGGGCTCTTGACAATTCCTGTGGCTTGTGGTGGGGCACAGCAAAAGTCTTGAGCGCAATGAGATAGGTCAAATATGGTCAAAATATGTCAAATTTAGCATTCAAGCATAGTAGGAACCAGTGATGGAGGACTCGTTCAACCTGTAGGCAGTGAACTTTTTTCTGTTGCCCCGTGGTCCTGATGGTCGGTGCCTCAAGTACCATGGGGCTGACCTGCGCCATTCACTTTTGCTTAAGATCCAACTCCATTTTAGTACCTGAGTCAGACTGTGAGGAAGACCAATGTCTCACAAACCCTGTATCAGATGCCATTTGATTCAAGTATCCCCACAAATCAATGTGCAGGCCTAGGCCTCCAGGCCAGCCACTGTCAGAGAGGGTTCTTGAAAGCTCTTCTGGTGCAGGAACTACCAGCATTGAGAGAGGGCCATTCACGTTTGTGCACAACTTACTGCACATGTGAGAGCCCAAGGGAAGATCAGCGCATCGGCGCCGTGCAAAGAGATGCAGAGTGAATCCGAGAGCCAGCAGAATTGTCATGTTTTGGGCTGAAAGCTTTGCAGGACCGGTGAGCGAGTGTGGCAGCCATTTGTGGATGGAGAGGAAAGCTTGTCAAGCCTGTGCGTATATTTGTGAAGTGTTAGAGCTGTATAGGCCCATTAGGCTGCACAGTCTACCCTTTCACGTCTCAGAGTTACTGTTCAAGTTCATGCAGGCAATCGCTATCTACAATGGCGAGATATACAACTCGCGTCAAGTGCCCTCCTGTGTCTTCATCAGAGCAGCGTTGTGGGACTACGCGCTGTCCAGGTACCTGCCGGATTTGGTGAGCGACACCAGTACCGATCAGATGGTGAGCCGTTCGCTCAAGGATCAATGCAAGCACTGTAAGCACTCAATGTTAGCCATATGTTAGCCATATATTGCTGTATTATTGCCGTATTATTGCTGTATTGCTCTCATATTCATGGCATGGCCACAGTTTTGGCTCGTGCCTAGTTTGCATTGCTCAGGTGCTTGCTACCATGCTATCGTCATCATGGTGCTCGATTTCCCCAGGTCCTTGATGGTGTCTGGGGCTCGTGAGCGTTCTGGGCCAAACTCTTTGAGCACACAGATGCACACAGTGAATGCTTGCTGCCCAGACCTTTAGGAATGGGCGATGGTGGTGGTGGATTTTGCAACACAAGTTGGGCCCTCATTTCAACGTTGGTGGCAGGCAATCCATGCAATCCAATGATTCATAATCTTGCATGGCGTACAAACATGTAAACAGAACATGGCTCTGCTGAGGAAGCAATCATAAGCACTGATGTGTTTGGCACAAAGCCTCTGTGGTGCCAGCCTTGGGGTTTTGGATGATTGTAATTTCGAAGAATTGATGTTTGTTGCTCTTACCTTCACCTTATATGAAGTTGATTATGTGGCCTACTGTAGGTGTGTACCACACTGTTACAGGCGGAGATGCGATGCATTTTGACTATGGTTTCTAGTTTTCCCACAGCCTATGGATGTTTGGGCTGAGGTACTCTTGGCATAGAGGCTTTCATGCTGCATCCTACAAATCTGTAGTGTGCTCAGTCTGCGGATCCAGCAGCCCAACCTCCAAGCATTGAACACCCAGGCACTCTTGAGGCTCGGACTCCATGAGAAGCAAATCCGAGCAGCTGCTCCCAACCAAGCCTGCGTCTGAGTGTACTTCAAGTAGGTTTGAGTTGCACTCAATTGTGTATATAATTATATATATATATATTATATATGATATATAAATCAATGAATACATACATACATAAGTAAGCCTCAGCTGAACCTACGGGATGGCGATGGAGAGAGATACATCAATAAAAAAATAACTAACTAAATAACTAAACTAACTAAATAAACAAATAAGTAATTAATATATATATATATACACACATGCAGTGTAGGTATAACACACACACATACACATATATCACTGTGTTTGGCGATTGCTCGATTTGCCTGTGTTGAGGTCCTCCATTTGAAATTCTCTTTTGCCATGGGCGCACAGCCTGCGCCCGGAGCTGTTCAAGTAGAGGAACTGGCTCGCTACAGCGTGCATGAGTTTGATACGCGCCAGTTCAAAACATCAACCGAAGACTGGCAAAGTGCGTTCAGACGAGCAGTCTGGAAACGAATAGCCACATCCAACCATCCAGTTTTTGTCGGCTTGAGTAGTGGCTACGACTCTGGAGCTTTGCATCTGGCACTGGAATCACAAGCCCCAGCACATGCAGCAAACTACTTTACTGTAGCGGCTGAAGAGCTCCCCCAACTGATCAAGCAGAGACTTTCTATGCACAACAAGTCGGTTGCCCGTGCTTTCCAAATCAGCCTTTCCCTCCAAGACTTCCAAGATGAAGTCACCTGGTTGCGGTCGTGGTCAGAGCCTTCCAAGTATGGCCGCTCGAATTGGGCCGGTGGATCTGTCCAAGAGGATGGTGCTGCGGCTGGGCTTTCTGCCATTTTCAGACTTTGCCGGAGAGCAGGCATACTTGTGTACATGTCAGGTGCTGGTGCTGATGAAATCATTTCAGACTATGGCTTTGCAGGCAAGAAGTTTTTTCCTCACAGCTCTTTTGGAGGTCTTTTTCCAGAGGACATGTCTGCATTCTTTCCATGGACATCGGTATTTTTGGGAACACAGCGTGACTACCTAATGAAAGAGGAAGTTGTCGCAGGCAGTCACGGGCTTGAGGCTAGATATCCTTTTTTGGATCGGACAGTAGTGCAGGAATTTTTATGGCTGTCTCCGGAGGTCAAGAATGAATTGTACAAGCGCCCGGTTCATGATTTTCTGACTTCAGCTGGCTATCCCTTTGATAAGGGGAACAAAGATGGCTTTGCTGCTGGGCGAAATTTAAAACTTTACCAGGGCAGCTCCATCTCCGTTCTGTACGACTCCATCGGGCCCAACGCGCACAGTGAACAAATCAGTGGCTCAGAAAGCTTGTCCTGTGTGCATGGGTCGAGCTCCAGGAGTGGCAGATGGCAAAGCGCTAGGTCTCAGATGGTCACTTTCCTGGCGACTCAGCCGGAGGAGGTGGAAATCACGAATCACCTGGGCGGATCGCTTCTCGCCTTCGCCGCGGAGCTTCAATCAGAGCATGCTCCAATCAGAGCCTGTTCCTTGGGACAGATTTGCTTGCAGCTTTTGATGCTTCTACTTGCTGAGCCCTCTGCCCGTGCCACCTATTTGCAGTTAGATGCAGATGAAATGCTGCAGATTCTGGGCACAGTATCCTTGCCATGGCCCAGCATTGTTGTGTCTGGCTGGCCACTGTTTGAATTGCTGCATCGTATTTCTCAAGATGGGGTGCCTGCGAAAAACGCCCCCCTGGAATTGAATCAGTGGCTACCACTTTCAGAGTGCGGAGGGAATAAAGATCAGGAGGAAGAATTAGATTCAGTGGTGGCCGTGGTTGCAGCCATGACGACACACAATGCACTGCAGGACTTGCACATGTTACGAGCCGTCCAGCTACGCCTTGCTGCTTTCTGGGAGTCACAAAACGCTGATGGCAAGCTCCAGAAGATGCTGAAGAGCGCTCGAATGTGTGAGGTTTTTGCAGCTCTGGCGCTCCTTAGTCAACCATACTACCGTGTGAATTTGGCAGATGCTTGGCACCTGGCTGCCTAGGGGAGATTCTCTTGAGAGCACGAGTTGGAGTAAGTCCATGGCAGTCTTGAGGACGGCGCACGGAGGCCGGACGTCTTGACGGCATGACCGCATGACCGCAGACGCACAATACTGTTGACCAGGCCTCGGATGTTGTGCTGCAAGCTGTGGGAAGTGTGCTTAGCCTCCTTGCACATGTCACATAACAGTCTACTTGCTCTGCAGGCTTAGCACTTGGCACATGAAGCCACACACACACACACGCATATGCATATACATAAGGCATACACAAGAGTATACATAAACATGTGCGTCTGTATGTATATATAGGTAGATGGACATATACACACATATATTTGCATGCACATCTGCACGATTGTACATGTACATATGCACATTCATATGCGCGTCCATATGCACACACACACACATTTACACTGACACACTCACATAATATCAATACATGTTCACATCCATATATGCACACGTTGCAACATGACGTATATACATACAGTCATACAGTCATACAGTCATACCGTCATACATACGTACGTACGTACGCACGTACATGCCTGCCTACCTGCATGCATGCATGCATGCATCCATGCATCCATGCATCGATGCATACATGCATAATTGCATAAATTGCATGAATTGCATGAATGCATACATGCATACACACATACACAAGTTCATACTTTCAATTTATACATTCATACGCATACATGCATGCATGCACAGACAGACAGACAGACTCACGGACGGACGGACGGACAGACAGACAGACGGACGGACGGACGGATGGATGGATGGATGCGTGGATGGAACCAGCAAAAAAAACAGAAACAGCGGGAGGGAGGGAGGGAGGGAGAGAGAGAGAGAGAGAGACAGTGAAAGAGAGAGAGAGAGAGAGAGAGAACGAGAGAAAGAGAGAACGAGAGAAAGGGAAAAAGAGAGACAGAGAGAAAGAGAGAAAGACAGACAGACAGAAAGACAGAAAGACGGAAAGATAGAAAGACAGACAGAAAGACAGAAAGACAGACAGACAGAAAGACAGAAAGACAGAAAGAAACACAGACAGAAAGAAAGAAAAGAAAAGACACGAAAAGAAAATAACATAGAAAAGCAAATGAAAGAAAAGAAAAAACAAGAAAACATGACCGAAAAGAAGAGAAAGAAAGAACGAAAGAATGAATGAACGAAAGAAAGACAGAAAGAAGGAGAGAAAGAAGAATGGGAGATACAAGTCCGAGAGAAGGGAGCAGAAGAGTGAATGCTAGGAGAAATACCTTGCAAGAGGGGATAAAGAACAGGCACCATTAACATAGGCTTGCAAAAAATGTGGCAGACCACAAGATGAAAACAGAAACGTCGAGGTAAAGTTAAGCATAGGCAGATGTAAATGCAGACTGCAGAGGTGGTTGACAATGATGGTGTGAAAGACGGCAGGCTCCTGAACTTCGACGTCAACGCGTACCGGAGGACACTGTGTCGGCAGTTAGAGCCTCAGAAGGCAACTCTTTTTCAGCATCACTCTACCGCTGACAATATTGATCAATAATATTGGCCTTTTTCGGTTCCATTTTTAGGAGCAGATGTTTCAAATGCACGCCAGCCAATGAGATCCATGTGAGCACTCTTTCTCTCTCTCTCTCTCTCTTGCCCATATCTATTTCTCTCTCTTGCTTTTGGCTCCAGGGACGCTACATTAAGTCAAGGCCCAAATTCATAGAGAGCACCGTGGCCTGATGGTCACTTGGTGGCTCTTTTTGATATGTCCATGTCATTTTTGCGCTAGCCATCAGGCCGATGCTTCCCTTCACATGGAAGTGAGTGCTGCAGGTGAAGCTATGCAGCACCTGGCGCATTCCAATAGATTCCTTCGAAAAGAAGGATCTCATGGAAATCTGGGTGGGAACTTAGTGCCTGCCTCGATTGATTCTCCGGCTTTAGGTAGTCCCAGCTTGCAGGCCAAAATCCACCGAAAGATTCAGGAAGCTGCCCTAGGCAATGCTCCACTCACCGAACAGGCTACACAGGAGGCTGCGCAGCAGATTGCCCAGGCCAATATGCCGGCATTGGGCAGCTTGGGCTTGTCTTCAGGCAAGGAGACATCCACAACAACGCCTACTGGGCCTACGGGCACAGAAGAAGTGGGTTCTGAGTCTGATGAGGAGAGAGCCGGTACTGTTACAGGAGAGCCTGTAGATGAAGAGGCGACAGCGGAGGCACCAGAAGATGATGGCGAGGTATCCGCAACGGTAGAACCTGCGAGTGATGATTTCATATCATCATCGCAAGAAGCACAACGGAGCTCTAGTATCCCAGAGGAAGAGATGGACGCTATCTCAACCACTGAGGCTGAAGATGAAACCACTACTGAATTGGACACAGAAGAGGTTGAAGCGAGCACAACGTTTGAAGATGCTGAGGAAGAAGTCACAACGTCTCAAGACATTGAAGAAGCAGCTGATACTGAATCAGCACCGGAGCAGGGAGAGGAGAAGCAAGACAGAAAGACAACAACAGCAAAGAAAAGGAGAAAGAAGAACGACAGCAGCAGAAAAGAAACTCGTCAAAACAAGCAACGGCAAAGTACGAAGACAGCCTCTACCACTACTGGAGCCCCAGAAGCCACTAGGACAAGCACAGGGCCAAATGCTAAGACGACTTCTACCACTGCCACCGAGGCTGCAGGATCTACAACAAAGCCAGTCGGGTCTGAGTCGACCACAAGGTCAAGCGGGCAAATTACACACTCCTCTAGTTTCTCGATGTCTTCCACAAGTAGCGAGCCACGCCAAGGAGAGTCTTCACAGTCTACAGCCAAACCAACTACACTTTCGACCACGGGCATCACCTCGCTGAGTACGAGCTTGTCAGTCACTGAAGCCGGAGATCAGACAACAGTTGTCAGCACAAGAACGGCCTCCGTTTCAACCACCTCAGGCACTTCAGGGGAAGATGCTGAAACCACTGCCAAACAGGCCCAACCAGTGGTTTCAACCAGCCTCGAGAGCAATAATGGCAACACCACTTTGCCAGCAACATCGTCAGTTAGCAGGCAGGCAGATTCTTCAACAAGCACATTTGCAAACACTGGAGCACCAACATCTGCCACAGCAGCATCAAGTGGAACTACTTCAGCAACAGAAACGACCAAGGCAACAAGCAGAACCATCACTAAACCGACAAGTACATCAACGACAACCTCAACAACTACGACTCTCACGACCACCACGTTCACAACCACGACAACAACGGCAACAACGACAACTACATCAACCACAACAACGACTATCACAACGACATCGCCGCCTTCCACAACAACCGACCGTGTTCTTCCAGCCTGTGAAGGGCCAGCCTTGGTTTGTGATCCTGCGGTGGCAGATCCCTGCAAGTACCAGACCCCATGTGCAGCCCTAAGCACAACCAAAGCAGGTTTGATTGCTCTTAGTTACCCTCTGAACATTCTGAACATTTTTGAGCCATTCGAGTGCTTTGCGCAGCTGTCGATGTATTGTTGCCCAGCCTGTCGCGACGACACGTTTGGTAGGTGTTGGCATTGCAGCAATGATGTTCCACATATTTGTGCTTCCACGGATGTCACCAGCATGCTGCTTAGGCACCGGCTACCAGATGTGCCAGCAGGGCGTCTTCAAACCATGTATTGACTTCACCGACGGAGACCAGAGTGGATGTGAGCTCTCTCAGAACTTTAAAGCACGTGTAGATAGGAGTTTGGGAGTGGTATCTTTGCAGTGTTGTGATGTTGTGATTTGCTTAGAGCAAGTAAGCTGCATACCTCAGACTTGGAAGCATTATGTACTTTTTTGGTTCTGTTGCGAGCTGTCATGTGCATGGATGGTCCAGGATGTATGTGATGGGACGAAGCTACACCCGCTTCTGCTTGCAAGGCTGTTTGCCGGACTGCCGGATACGTTGCCTCGACGTTAAGCAACTTGCCTCAAGCCAAACCAGTGTCTGCCAGTGTTTGCATCTGCTGCGGTTCTTCAATGTTTAGGTTTGAAGGCAAAGTTTGCAATCCATGAGAGTAAGCCTACGTCTACGTGAAACGACTGGCTTGGGCCTAGAGACACTAGGGTAGTAGAGTCCAATAATAAAACTGGAATAAAGTCAACGTGCTAACACTGAGGGCAATGAACGACTGAGATTGGCGAGATCCGAGCCGGAGTGAATAATGAGCCGTTCTGCAAGTAGGATAAGTAGGTCTTGATGCTTGGTCCCTGCAGGCACTTCAGTCATAGCCCTCTCAACCAAGACCAGGTCGATGCCTTCGCAGAATATGATTATCGATCCAGATCAGATTAGCTCAGATTCTGTCGATATTGCACACCGTGTTTTTGCACTTTTTCGCGTGATGTTATATTCCGAAAAAAAAGATCCAAATATATCTTCCAAGTTTTTTCTTTCAAACACCTCGGTTTCCACGCACCTCAGTGGCCGGGGGGTATTCTCGTTTGTTCCTTCGCCACTGCAGCCGCAAGCTTCCCAATCTTCCCAGGTTTCAGAATTCCAAAAGCTGGGAGCGATAAAGCATGAGAGTTGTTATTATTTGTTATTGACATAGCCTATGCAAGCTAGGTCGTTAGGTACTAGGTTCATCCGGGTTTCACGGCAGGGAGCAGCAGCTACCTGAGTTCGCTGTCGGGTGCCTTCTGGGGGCATGCGAGCCGCAGCACTATACAGAATACACTCAGAATACAACAGATTCAAGTCTTATGAAAGGATTCTTTATGTCGAAGGATGCACCCCCAAAATGTCACAGGTTCAACTCCCATACCCCACATTGTCTAAACAACAATTAAACAGATTGGGGAAGCCCTTCATCACAGCTATGCAGCTATGCCTTGCTGCTTTCTTTTGCACCAGTATGATCCGGGTTGCAATTTTAGCTACAACAGGTAAGCTTTGTGTCCACTGTATATAAAGGGTTTATTGGTCAATTCTTAGGGAAAACTGAGGCCTTGGGACATTGCATTTTGTCGTCCATGAGGTTTTTATGACATATTTTTCCGAAAATGGCTGAAGGTGGAAATTCATATTGTAGCTGCTAGATTTTGCATCATTGGAGGGCATTGGAAACAAACCAAGCATTTTGTAGCAGAAAAGTGGTTTCATAATAACACATTTTTTAGCAACCCACATGAGTGGGATCACGAATCAGGAGGGTGCATATTATATTTTTTGTCAAGTCATTTTCTGAATTTCTAGCACTTGGATCCTCAAAATAATTTCCTCTACAGGGCAAGCGTGGGTCCCTTATGAAGAGAACAAACACATGTTTTTATAAGACATTTAGGTGTTGAACCAGGACATTGTACAGGGAGGGGATGTTGAGGGCTTGTTGGTAAGTTTGGTGCTCGTTACAATATATTATATTTATATTTATACTTCACCCTTCCTGGACATATATTTTTTGCAATTGCACATTTTTTAGAGAAATCTTGTTGGAACATGTTACGCTGGTAGCCATGAAAACGCTGAGCTTGGGCCCCTTAGAAACCTGGCACTTTATGGGTCTGAGTTTCCACTACGAATCAATGGCTGAGCGATGCCAGAGAACAATCATGGTTTTGTCAACCCATGTCAACCCCAAAATTTCTTGTGGAAACAGGAAGATAATATAAGAGAATGACTTGCAAGAAACCAGGGGCCAAAATAGCAAACCCAAAAATGCAGGGGTTTTCACCTTTTTGCCCATTCCAGCCAGGCTGTGCAATCATTTTGTAGTATTCCTGTTGTGTCGCTCCATTTTGTAGTTTGGTTTCTTGAAAGTCTCCTCACAAGATTGGGGCCAAGATTGGGACACCATCTACGTAGGACAAGTGACTTTTTGTTTGCTAGAGCTTTTTGGCTTGATAGACCAGTCTTGCTACGCACTGGTCAGCGCTATAAATCCAGAGTAAGTGTCAGCTGTCATGAAGACGCTCACCTGCTACAGAATGCTTTGTGTCATCCCATGATTTCTTGGCATGGGGACACACATGAGACTACAAAATGTGTTTCAAAAAAAGTTATCACAGAAAAACGCATGATCATTCCATAAACTTATGATGCAAAGTTTTCTGCTATTTCTATAAAAGTTGAAAATATTTATTTTAGGAAAAAAATAGGAAAAAAATAGGAATCAAAAATAGGAAAAAAAGAGGACGCAAAAACACACTTGACACAGGACTACAAAGCACTTCCCAATATATTTAGTTTCCTATTTTTTCCTATGTTTTTCCTATTTGCATTTTTGGGCCCTATTTTTTCTTATTTTTGAATCCTATTTCCTAATTTTTCCTATTTTTCCTATTTCTGGACATCTGCTTCCAGCACCATACCTTTTTTTTTCCTATTTTTCCCTATTTTTCCTATGTTTTTCTTATTTTTTCCTTCTTTTAAATTCGGCTCCCAAAACCGTCAAAAAACGTAAAAAACCTCGGAAAAATAGGAAAAATAAGAAAAAAAGGGAAAACATAGGAAAAAATTAGAAAAATAGGAGAAAAAAAAAGAAATAATAGGAAATAGCTAGCAGCACAGGACTACAAAGCACTTCCCAATTTGTTTGTTTTCCTATTTTTCCTATTTTTCCTATTTGTTTCCTATTTGCATTTTTGGGCCCTATTTTTTTCCTATTTTTGAATCCGATTTTTTTCCTATTTTTTCCTATTTCTGAACATCTGCTTCCAGCACCATACCTTTTTTTTTTCTATTTTTTTCCTATTTTTTTCTTATTTTTTTCCTATTTTTTCCTTCTTTTGAATTCGGGTCCCAAAACTATCAAAAAACGTAAAAAACCTCGAAAAAAATAGGAAAATAATAGGAAAAAAATAAGAAAAATAGGAAAAACATACGAAACACATAGGAACAAAATAGGAAAATAATAGGGAAAAATAGGAAATAGCTAACAGCCCATTTTTAGAAAATTAGGAAACAAATAGGAAAAAATAGGAAACAAATAGAATTCAAAAATAGGAAAAAAATAGGGGTGGGGGAGAGGAGGGGGAGGAAGCGGGGGGAGGAGGAAAGGGGTGTGGGAGCGCCACGCTTATTGCTGAATTTGGGACGCGCCGAACGTCACGCAGTTCACAAGTTATTGTTCAATGTCTGCTTTCGGTTCCTTTCCTTTTCCAATTGCGAACGCAGCAGCAGCAATTGCATTTACTTACATACACGCATGGGACATATCCAAACATTTACATGTTTAGATGTAACACCATACGCAGGTTGGCAGTGGACCCACATATATCCACAGTGACATTCCTCATAAAATGTGGAAGGCTCTGCTTGTGTTTTGTGTTGGTGTTGTTCCCAAATGTGAAGCTGTGGTTCATCTTGGTTTGGCAGTCCTTTTTTTTCCTATTTGATTTCTGGAACCCTATTTTTTTCTTATTTCTGAATCCTATGTTTTTCTTATTTTTTTTCCAAAAAATAAATATTTATAGAACGAATAGAAATAGCAACATCCCAACATCATAACCATAAACGAATCATTTTGTAGCGGCTACGTTGGGATATATCGCAGATTTGCGCCTTGCATTTTGTAGCGATTTTTTTGAGACCCGGAACTTTATTTTGTAGAGTTTGATCCTGATGATCCTGTGACCCCGTGGATTGTAGCCACAACCACCCTGCACAAGGCCTCCCCCTAAATTCCAACCCGGATCCAGTGTGTACCTTTGCATGCCTATTCTCTATCACATACCCATTTGACACAGCACTCAGACAATTTCACAGAGCTACATGCCCCATCTCTTCCAGCAAGTATGCGCATCCTTCGCTTTCGAGCTGTTGCTTGGAACTTCTTGTAGCAGAAAGCTGCACCCTATTCTTCCTCCTACTTTCACAGCTACACACCTCTTGTTCTTCTGTGCTTGCTCTCACGTATAAATAATATGAAGTGCGTTCACTAGCCCTCTGAACCCACGGTGGTCTTTGTTCAAAGGAGGTGACCTGCCCAAGTCAGGGACCAAGCAAGCGCGCGATTTCGTTTCACTCGTACATGGAGAAAGGAGCCCGCAAAGACAAAGTTTGTACGTCACAAATTGCTGAGTGAGAGCAGTTTGCCAAGTCTTTTCAGAACGTTGGAGCTGGCAAGCATTTTGTTGTTGGAATTCTGCCTTGGACCAGACGGAGTCAAATTCAGGCTCCACCTGATTGCAGCTCTTGGTGAAGTCTCCGATGCCCGGCTCTTGAACATGTAGACTTCGACCAAGACAAGACTATGTCTTGAATGTTGTATAACACACCAAGGGACTGGGAGGCAGCCGAGGCACGCGTCGTCCCTTTTTTGAATTTCAAAAAATAGGACAAACACATGCCCAAACTATCCATTGCGCCCTTTGGTTCCTTCAAGTTCCTGTCCTGCCTGTCTAGCTGCCTGTGCTTGGAATCTAGTCGTGTCTTTCAATGGAATATGAGTGAACGTAAGTCTGTGCCAGCAACCCCCCAGCAATAACAGGGGATGAGTCATCCCATGAAAGGGCATGACTTATAAAGCTACGTCGTAGCTACGTTTTAGCGCAACGCAGAGTTGCCCATGCCAGTGTCATTGACAGGAAAATCAAATTTCGTCACTTCTTGGGATCTGGCAGGTGCCTTCCTCCCTTACATTTTTTCTACATTCCCAGTAGCAGGCAGTCCCCAGAATATGCGATTGACATTTGCCATATTTGCCTGAGCTGTGCCAACATTCTCTTTATAGAACCTGAGGCGAGGGCCCAGCGACAATGCTGCCAGTTTTTGGTGTGACTGCTCGCGATCTCGACGAAGCCAAAGTGCCGCAACGCTATAAATGCCAATTCCTAGCGGAAAAGGATCCTAGAACTATATTATCTATCTATCTATCTACCTATCTATCTATCTATCTATCGATCTATCTATCTATCTATCTATCTTTCTTATCTATCTCTCTCTCTATCTCTCTATCTCTCTATCTATCTATCTATCCATCCATCTATCTATCTATCTATCAATCTATCTATCTATCTGTCTGTCTGTCTATCTATCTATCTATCTATCTATCTATCTATCTATCCCTTCCGACCCGCCAAAAACATTGGTATTTACGATGTTTTTTGCTCCGTGAGTTGCAAAAACACGCGAAAACACCTCTTATTTGACGATTCTCGGCCGCTACGGAACCGAGAAAAAGCGCTGCAGGGGTAACACCAACACAAACACCAACACCACCACCACCACCACCACCAACAACAACAACAACAGCAAGAACAACATCATCATCATCATCAACAACAACAACAACCACAACCAACAACAACCAACAACAAACAACAACACGCAACAACTCACAACAACACACAACAACACACAACAACACACACAACAACACACAACAACACACAAAAACACAACAACACACAACAACACACAACAACACACAACAACACACAACAAGACACAACAAGACACAACAAGACACAACAAGACACAACAACACACAACAACACACAACAACCAGCGAGTTGCAAAAACACGCGAAAACACCACATATTTGACGATTCTCGGCCACTACGGAACCGCGAAAAAACGCTGCAGGGGTAACACCAACACAAACACCAACACCACCACCACCACCAGCAGCAGCAGCAGCAGCAACAACAACAACAACAACAACACGCAACACGCAACACGCAACACGCAACACGCAACACGCAACACGCAACACGCAACACGCAACACGCAACACGCAACACGCAACACCACGCAACAC
>CAMXCT020000601.1:152714-181156 GCA_947184155.2 Cladocopium goreaui | reverse complement strand
TGTTCTATCTATCTATCTCTCTCTCTCTCTCTGTCTGTCTATCTATCTATCTCTCTCTCTCTCTGTCTATCTATCTATCTAATCTATAATCTATAATCTATAATCTATAATCTATGATCTATCTAAGCTACTAATCTACTAATCTACTAATCAATCAATCAATCAATCAATCTATCTATCTAATCTATCTAATCTATCTAATCTATCTAATCTATCCTATCGATCCTATCGATCCTATCTATCTATCCTATCCTATCCTATCCTATCCTATCCTATCCATCTATCTATCCTATCGATCCTATCCTATCCTATACCTCTCTATCTAGCTGTCATCTAGCTATCGATAAGTTCCCTCTCTCGGTCTGCTCTCCATCCATCTATTATCTGCCTATCTATTGGTTTCCTACACTCATCTGTTCACCAACGCACAAAACCCTTCTTTTTGCGCGCAACGGCTCAAACGGCGTTAGTACGCCACCCTTTGCTTCTTGTAAGCTAAACGGCGTTAGTACGCCACCCTTTGCTTCTTGTAAGCTCAGGGGATGGGAGGGCGGGTACCCAAAAAACTCCTTAAGCCTAAAGGTGAAACATCAGAGAACTAGAAAACCCTGCACACGCTAAACGCTAAATGCCAAAAGTTTCCTACACTCATCTGTTCACCAACGCACAAAACCCTTCTTTTTGCGCGCAACGGCTCGAACGGCGTTAGTACGCCACCCTTTGCTTCTTGTAAGCTCATCCCCCTCCCTATTAGGACCGGGCGCGAACCGCGCCACGGTCCCCAAGCATCAGAGGGTTGCAAATCAATTTGGGGTGAGATCAGCGGTGATCATTTTCTGGGCAACCCCTCTTGCGGTTTCTCTAGCTTCCCAAATGTACGTTTGGAAGCTGTCGCTTGCCCATCTGCCCCACCGCTTCACGAGGGCGGTGTCCTGATATTGCGCCCAGAGAGCGCTGGCACCTCCAAATCTCAATGAGTGGGTGCCTAAGTCCCCACTGGGAAGATTCAGGCCCTTAGCCGCCCTTTCAATCAACGCCTGTATTGCGGCCCGGGGGACTGGGCGATCGTCCTTCGAACGGAAAAGGATCTCTTCGGCTTCCGATCCTCCCTGATATCTTTGAGGAAAATGCTGAAACAGTTGGATCGCAGCTTTCACAACGCAGACTCGCTCGTTGGTTCGAAAGTGATTGCGCATCTGTCCTCTGTTGTAGATGTCAGTCTTAGACCCACGGACGAGCAACGTAACTTCGTCCGCTTCTTGGATCCGATTTAATCCCAATGCCTTCCCGTTCAGTTTCAGGGTCACATCGCTTCCTCTCAAGCCGCGGTTGGGATCTTGGTACCCCACGTCCAGATACTCGGAGGCTCTGAGGAGGAAAAAGAAACCCAAGGTGAGGGCACCCCAAAGTAGGCTGGCCTCTTCTGACCTGCCGAACTGCAGGTGTTCGCCCAACCAGGTGAGCATCTCTGGCGTCACTGGCATTCTGCGCTCCTTTGTGCCGAAACGACGTCGAAGACCAGCAAGCGCCAAAGGAACCCTTGGCATGTGAGAGAGCGGATCCGGGTACCCCAACGTGAGGTGCATCGATCTCAACGCGGACAACCTGAGCTTTATCGTCCCGGGCGCCTTTTCCTCATTCACGGCACAGTGGACAAGATAGTCTATAACCAACTGCTCTTCTTCTCGGTCGTACTTTGGGACAAACCGCACCGGGTCGAGGCCTCTTCGTTTGCAGAAGAGAGACCACCACCCCCATTGAGACTGATAGCTGGCTGCGGTGCTTTGGGAGTAACGCGAGAGCAGCAGGGCAAAACCTTCTTGGTCAAATTCATGTCGTCCCTGCACCTTAGCCAATCTCAGGGGCCTTCCTGGAGGGTGCCTCCTCGCGGCAGCTTTGGGACCTCCCAAGAATGGGATGTCAGGGGCTTTGCCGGTCGGCGCCCTTTTGTTGCGAGGTAAGTTGAATCTCACCCTTTTTCGGGTCCCCCCAACCTTTCTTGCTGGGGGACCAGAAGACCGTGTGAGTTTCCCTATCCTGGTTAGGCCTGTAACTTTAATGTACGCCCATCGCCCAAGCCAGGAACACAAAGAAATCCCAAGAACTAGCCCAAAGATAACCATCACGTCGAAAAGAAACCCGGTCGTCAAGAGGAAGGCTTCTTCTGCCCACTCATTATCTCCTTTCTCCGGCATGTGAGGGGGCTTGAGGGCTTGCGAATGGGAAATCGTCGACGCCAGGACAGCGGCGGTGAGTCCGGGCGAGAAACTCGCCGCGGACCCCCCGCCTCCTTGCCCCGTTGCCGTCTCCTCTTCACCCTTTGGCTCATTGACGTTCTCTCCTCGGGCTTTCTCCTTCCTTCTCAGTTTCTTCTCTTTCCTGCGTCTAGAGGAATCAGGCTGTCTTTTCTTCTTCTTCTGCTCCTGATGGGCTTCCTCTTTGTGGAGCTGCTTGAACTCCCGTAGGTTGTTTCTGGCGCTCTGAGCGAAAGCGTCGTCCAAAGCTTCTCCAGCTCGAGAGGGGTCAACGTCGGTCAGAGGTCCCGGAACAGGAGCCTCTCCCTCTTCTTTGGCTGCGAGCTTCTGATCCTTTCGATGTCTGGCCGCTCTTTCCCGAGCTCGGTGGTCTCTTCTGGCTTGCCAAATCCCCATCCCTGACTCGATGTCTCTTTGAAGCCGAGCATCGGATACCAAAGGGACACTTGCTCTCGGTCCCACCGGATTCATTCGCTCCAGCCTAAGCATTTGGTCTGTGAGGCTCTTCCGGTATTCACTCTCTTCCCCAGAGATCTTGTTTGCCTTCTGAGCATACTCCCTGGCCTTTTGTTCGGCCCCTTCCTGGCTTTGCACTCGCAGCTCGGCAAGTTGCCCAAGCCTTTCAACAAATTCAGATTTTGTCTGGGCGGCGGCAGGGGCCCCCCTGATGGTCTCCTGGAGTGCCTCCCAATTGGCGACATCAGCATCCGCCACAGCTTTGAGGAGATGGAGATGGGCACTCCCAAATTTGACGACCCTACGTCTCCGAGTCGGGGGTTGATCTTCGAGGATCTGCTCTTCCACCTTGGCACCCAATGGGGTCAGACCCTTAGGTTCAGTCCCCGCGGTCTCCATTTCAGGAGCTGTTTCGGCCTTCATCTCTTTCGGAGATTCTTCCTTAATGTCAGGAGTGTCTTCCTCCTTCGAAGCGGACGATGCCTGTACAATCTCCACTTCAGATTCACTGGCGGACCAATCACAATCGAACACAGCTCCCTCGTCCCCGGGCGCGAAACGCGCCTCGGGGCCAAGGGAGTCCGGCATTACCGCTTCCAACTCAAGATCCACGGCCAAGCTCTCTTTGGTGGACTCAGGCAAGTTCTCGCTCAAGTCTTTCGCGACTTGGGCGAGTTCCTCAGTGATTTCCTTCTTCACCAACTTTGGTTGCCAATGACCACTCCAATATCTTCTCACATCCAGGGCTGCCGAGTTGAAGGGCTCCTGCGACCCGCTCGATTGGGTACCAGCTTCAGGGCGCTTCCCCAGGTTATCCCAGGGCTCGATCCCCAAGATGGCTTCGGTGGGTACATTGCGGTCACATAACCACACCCCATTTCCCGTTTTGCGAAAAACGCACCCAGCTGCCACGGCTTTAGAGATATCTACGTCAATCCGGGTCTCAAGGTCCATGCGCCACTTTTCCGAATTTGTGTTGGGGTCGTGAAAGTGCAGATCCCTTCTCTGACGCAGCAACCCTTTCTTCTGGATCGAAGCGGAGTGCCTTCTATATGATCCGTGAACAAGGATGGCTGGCAGTTCCTCCACGGGAACCACTGCCGCTGGGCCGACAACTCTATCTTGAGTGTGGCCGGACCAAGCGGCGACCCACCAGACTCCGTCTCGGTCGGGTTTGGCTATCACCCGGCTTTTGGCGTCATCTTCCACAGCCTGCCAGAGTGCCCATCCCCCAAAACGTCTGCAAGACTCATGATCCACAAGGTCGTCCCAGCGTACCCATCCTTCCTCACTAATGGGACACTGGGCGGTTCCGGCTCCATGCCTCAGCACATAGCTGATGCTCTTCATGGCTCGCTCGGACTCAGGAAGTCGCTCCTTCCCCTTCTTCTTGCCACCTACCAGGCTTGAAAGACCCCCATTGGCCGGATTCTGTTTCAGCCAGGTCATCAGCACCTGTTCGGTTTCCTCTTCCCATTTGAGCTTACAAACCCCCACTTTGGGTTCCATTTGAGACAGGCTCCACTTGACTGCCAGAAGCGCCAACGAACGAGGGGGGGCGGAAAGAGCCTCTTTAAGCCCCCATGCAGACTCTTCGGCCGTCAGGCTTGGAGGGAATGGCTTGCGCCCATGGAGAAGTTCGATTGCTTCGTCCGGCAAAAGCGTGCGGGCCCCGGGCCCATCAGGACCCTTTCCCAGCAGCAACAGCCGGTCCGCGGCTTTCTCGTCCCAGGAGCGGGCGTGAAGCCCTGGCAGAGGTCTCCGAGGATCCCACACGAGCCCTCTCCCTCCCTCTTTTCTTAAGATGGTTCCCGCCGGCTTGGGCTTGGTGGCCCCTAAGTAAGGCATGGAGGAGTCTAGCTTCAAGAGTCCTTTCTCCCATCGCTCCTCGGGAAGGTCTTTGCCTTCTCTAATCCACTCAGCAGGATAACCCGCCAGTGGTGGAGTCACTGGTTCGTCGTCTGCTGTCACCCATCCAAACTTTCCGTCTCCGCCTTGACCTTGGTTGCCTACCACAACCCATCGTTTCCACCAAACTTGATCTTTGAGCGATCTCCCGCACAAGGTTTTGACCTCCACCTGGTACCCCAGTGACTTCAAGAAGGCCACCACGGAAGCAACCTCTCCTTTGTTGATCAGGTCAATCCAGACCAGCCGGGGTGCGATTCCCTGGAGGGCGTCCTCAACCCTTTGGCGCGACCCCGAAGGGGCGTTGGAATTCAGGGAGGCACAGACGAGGTGGACTGTTTCCCCTTCCGCTTCTTTCATTCTCATCACTTCCAAGACATTGGCTCCATGTGCCAAAAAGGCTGAAGAGTAATGCTTAGGGTGGCCATTGAGGTCTAGCATTTTCATTCCCAGAGCCGGGGGAGTGGGAAGCTCTCTCGGGACATGCTGGACATTGCGGCCCTCGGACAGGCGAAGGGCTTGTGTGGTATCAGCTTCAGCCTGCCCTGCCCATACCAGGGCCCTCCTTTGCCAGCCACGATCCAAAAATCGTTGCAACAAAACTTCGGGGTTGGGGAGGTTCTTGAGCCCAGCATCTTTCATGACTTTCGCAGCGTCTTGTCTGGTGAGAGCGTCTGCCACAACGTTGTGGTAGGTCCGAAGATAGGATGTGTGAAGAAAGAACCCATAGCTAGCTTCGATCGCCGCAAGGGTCTGCAAGAGGAAACTTCCCAGAGGATGTTTGGACTTCCGCTGGTTAATCCAATGCACCACAACCTGGTTATCCCCCATGTATAGAATGATCTTTCCTCGCCATTTCTCATGTTGCTGCACCGCTAGCATCAAAACCGCCAGGAGCTCTGTCAGCGCTACCATCAGCTTGCCAGGTTGACAGTCTCCCTCCTCTCCATCCGGGCGCGAATCGCGCCGCGGATAGAGGGGGTCCTCCAGCGCCGCAACTTCCATTTCTTCAAGCAGCCTTTGATAGGGCCCCACCTCCAAGGAGAGTGCCTCTTTATGGGTCCAGTCGACCGCTCCAAGCCTCTCCAGGGTTGCATCCCCGGAAGCCCAAACAATCCTTTCCTTTCCACCCGGAAGT
Organism: Cladocopium goreaui; assembly: GCA_947184155.2. Lineage (NCBI taxonomy): Eukaryota > Dinophyceae > Suessiales > Symbiodiniaceae > Cladocopium > Cladocopium goreaui. The sequence continues at coordinate 175,399 of CAMXCT020000601.1, read as the reverse complement.
GCCAAGATCTCGCGAATTGAGAGGGCCCCCGTCATGGGGTGGGTAAAACGCACCCCCCATTCGGTTTTGTTTTCGACCAGAAGCCGCTGCAGCTCAATGGATTCCCAAAATCGGACCCAGACCCTCCTTTGCTCTTCTTCAGTTCCGCGGGGCTTTGCCATCCCATCGACCGTTGGAGGGCCCAACAAAGCGTTGGTAGCCCCCAAAAGGGCTTTGAGGGACGGGAGGACCGAAACCCAAAACTGCTGATTTCCCCGGAGTTCTTGTACCAATTTCAATGGCACCGTGGTGTTGCCATGGTCAAACTCCGGTAAGTGCAGCAGAAACGCCGCTTTTTCGAGCTTAGCGGGAGGGAGGGTCCTGGTATCGCTTTCCGTGTCATACAACAACCCCCAGATGAGCTTCCGAGTTTCCAGGGCCCCCTCCACAGCGTCCTTAGCCGCATTGATGGATCCTAGTCCCAATGCTGCCTTGGTGCATTCCTCCATCATCATGACTGAGGACCAAGGTCTCATTCCTATCTTGGGTTCAATAAGAACTGCGTCATCCATCAGAACCAGGGAGCGGAAGGTTGGTAGGTCATTCCAACTGGGGTCTTCCGGCCGGAACTTGCTGTGGCTCAACTTGATGAGCCATGCAAACAACATGTACTCCCCGGGGGCTCCACACCAACCAAAGGTGAGGCTGTTGTACAGCACCGTAATGGTTTTTCCCACCGCACCAAACTCCGCCCCGGGCAAATCCGCCGCGAACAGCCTGGTATCCGAAGAACGCACTGGGATCCATTTGAAAAGCGTCTGACACATCCTTTTTGGACAGCAAGATGGGCGTGTTGGGGAAGCGAGACCTCCACCATGCTACCAGCCGTGCCACCTCCTCATGTTTGGGTTGGAGGGCAGGGGGGTGTCTGGTTTTATCACAGTATTGATTGACCGGCTTGGCGTCCCAGATCACTCTCCCCTTGTCTGACACCGTTCTATCAGGCAACATTTTCGGCACCCGCGCCATCGCAACAGAGACAACCCCATTCAGGAGTCCATCATTTTCATCGTAGCAAAGCAGGACACGACCTCGACTGGCATCCTTCCACAGTTGTTGGGCGGCCTCGTCAAGGTGTTCCCTCAAGCTAGGGTGGGGTCCGCATTGGACCCGTTCTCCTGTTCCACCTTCATACCTCGCGGAAATTCCACATATGGCATTGTCCCTCGCCTTTTCAAGGAGTTCCTCTGACACAAGTCCCTGGAAAAAATCAGAGTGAAGGCCCTCGAAGTGGTCACCCTTCAGGGCCACCCAAGTTCTTCTCACTCCCCGGTTGGCTTCTTCCCAACCACCAGCTGCCTTGAGGACCTTTGATCCCAGGGTGGCGGCATGCCCAAAGTCGAGTTTGGAGTACTCCCGCGAGGTCACAAAGTCTAGATATTCTTTGCAGGCATCTTCGACCTCAGGCTCTAGCTTTTCCGCTAGGGGACCCCTCAGCTCGGTGCCTTTCAGCCCTTCGAACCATGGGCGGCTCCTTGATTGGTGGCCACATCCGGGCGAGGAACTCGCCTCGGACGTGGCCCCCACTCTGGCTGAGGGCGAAAAAACGGCTCCATCCCCCCCCCCGACCTTGGCCATGGTAGCCGGGACCCTAGAAGGGTGCAGGACCACAGAAGCGATTAAGTCCGCAAGATGAGGCGAATACATCGCGCTTTGACTGGTAGCAGATCCCTCAACAGGATCATGCGGGTGGACCCGAGGGCACGTGAGACTCAAAGTGTGCTGCATCAGTTCATCTGTGGTGCGTATCAAAGTGGGCTTCAGGTGGAGACCACCCGACGGCGAAGACAGGCCGGTCTGACATTGATCAAGACGGGCTCGCAACCAATCAGAGGGGGACAAGACCTTGACCGCCTGGGGTTCATTCCACGCGGAGGAGGTCAAAGGGTTCTCAAGATGGCCGTGGCGACCTTCTCGACGTTGCATTTCCACCAATTCCAAAGAAAAGCCCAGATGCAACCGGCCCTCTTTAAGCCGGAGAGTCATGTCACAATTTCGGAGAACAGCAAGGCGAATCCAGGCACAAAAGGGTGAGCAGGGAAACGAGGCCCAAAGATCCTTCGGTTTCACGGCCCGAATGAGGGCCCTGGCCAGAGATCGATCCCGTGCAAGACGAAAGTCTTGCCCATGATCCAAACCAAGTGACAAGGCAAGCCCTCCCTTGGCAAGCACGGCCTTGGAAGCTCTTGCCTCTCCTGCGTACACCTCCAGGAAATCCAAGGAACCCCGTCTGAGAGCTTCCTGAAAGATCTCGGCTTGGGGGCCAAGCCACTCAGCGATCTCTGCGACAGACCAAGGGTGATCAAGAGGGTAGTCTCGCATTTCAAGCTTCCCCGCCTCCCAGGCACCAATCCTTTCCACATCGATAGATGCATCGAGGTGTAGTCCCAAAACGGACGGGGGCCTGAGTCCTGATCTCCGAGGAACATCCTCTGGTTCTTGGCATCTTGGACAGACTAAGTAGTCCCGGGCGCGAACCGCCGCCTCGGATCCACTTGCCGCCTCAAGGTGGCATTCCCACCCAGCAGCCAGGACTTCTCGAATCAAAGGGGGCTGACGCAGGTTGCGGGTGGGGATCAAAAGACGCATATGTCCTTGATGCACTAAAACATGTATCTGGTCCTGCGGACGTCCCATGGAGAGAACTCCTTTAATCATCTCAGTTGACAAGTCACCGTCCCCTGCCATTCGCACAACCACCAGGTCTCTGTCCAACAACACATCAGGTGGGAAGGCTGCAAGGGTCCTGTAATCCTTGTCGTGAGACCAATGGAATAGGTCGTGAACGAAGACCCGAAGGTCAGCTTCAGATCTGGGCATCCAATCTGGGCAGTCGCCAAGATGTTGACTGACAACGGTTGCTTGGGACACCAGTTCCTCTCGAATCGCGTTGGTAGCCTTGATCACCGCATCCCGGCTCGGGACTCGTTGGTTCTTCGAGTGAAGGTATCCAGCAGCACAACGGAGGAGCAAGCATTGCCGTGACTCGGGCTCATCTGGGTGCGTGTTGGCACCGATAAGACCTTGGGACCAGGTTCCTGTCGGGGGCAACTTGTCACCATAGTCGTATACGTCCCATGAGCCACCTTCCCACACAAGGGTTCCTTCGCCAACTCCCTCACTCCATTCCAAGCGGGAAAGCTTTCCCAGGTGTGCGGAGTACCCTGTTTTCTCACTCAAGTTTCCCTGAAGGGCTTCGTCTGCAGCAGTGGAAAGTTCCGGACTCCCTTGATTTCGAGCGACTTCCAAAGCTTCTCTTACATCCTGAAGGTCAAGAGGCCTCTCAGGATTCTGCTCCTTTTTCAACAGGAGTTGGTTTTTGAGGAATGTGTGCAAAATTCCTTGATACGCAGCGGTTAAACCCAAGCCTTCAACTTCCTTCATCATGGAATGCCTTGCAGCTGCTTCTTCTCCAAGTTTGGTGAGTTCGATTTTTACCTCCCTTGCGCCCTCTTGGGGGTGATGGTCTTGAAAGAATCCGAGATCAGGGCCTTCAAGTAGGTCAGCCATCTCTGATTCTTGGGCCGTGGGGCAGAACTCAGTGAACTCTTCTGGTGGTTTCGTGGGATCCGTCTCGGAAAAGAAGACTGGCTCAGGGGATAACCCCACCTTGGCTTCCTGTGACTCCTTTGGGGTCTCATTTTCGCCAACTTTCTTGACCTTCTTGCCTTCCGCCGCCATCTCTTTTTGCTTCTGAGCTTGGGTCTTACGGATGGACTCCATCTGTTCCGTCACCTGGGCTTCGGTCAACACGGGACCTCCTTTCAACCCCCCTCTCCTAAGGAGTTGCAGTTGGACCGACCAGTCAACCGACTCCCACTTGGGCGAAGGACCATGGGAGTGAGGGCAAGCGCTCGGCTTGATGCACCCACGGTGGCACATGTGATCCCAACAGAGATACTTGGCTCCCTTCCTTTCCTTGGGTCTGTGATCCAAAGCTCGGGCGGCTTCTTTGCCGGTGAGCTGCGGTCCAAGAAGTGGCTTAGGCTGCCCCTCAGGGAGTTTGCCTGACTTGGGTACCGGGCGCGAATCCGCCGCCTCGGTCTCCAGGCCAGCTTTGCCACCGTGCAACCCGCCACTCGGGCCCTTCTTCAAAGCAACCTGCCAACAGGCACGTGACAAAAGTCGGTTATGCCGGGGCACAACGTCCGTCTTGAAGTATTCTCCTTCGTCTTCGAGGTAGAAGGTCCTGGGGAGACGCAACCAGGGCTCTCCATTTTCGCCAGGCGCAGTGGCGAAGAAGCGCATCCGCTCGAAAGAGGGGGATTCTTCTTTCATTGCCCGCCGGAGATTTCGGTCCAATTCCCTCATCTCCTCAACAAATCTGGCCCATAGCTCCTCCCAGATGCCCAGGATAGCGTGGGCGGGCCACATGTAGGAGTGCTCCTCCCCAAGCTTCAGAAGGAATGTTGCCGCTTGTTCGAAGGTGCCATAGTGCTCTGTCCCATAGACACACGAAATCGCCCAGGCCATCCGAAGGGCATTGCGATACCAAGAGTTCAAAGTCATTGGCATCTTTGGTCTTTTTTCCAACTTCATGTCAGCACATCCCCCCCAAGTGTCAAACTCCTCTTCCGAAGTGAGAGGGAAGTCCGCCGCTGACAAGCAAAAATCAGGAAGGGCCTTCATATCTCGGCCACCAATGCACATTGCCGAAAGTCCATAGGCCAGTCTGTTGTTGATGTTCACAGGGAACTGGATCAGCCGAAGTTGTGGTCTGCCTTGGGTAGAGGTCGAGCGGAGGGCATGATACAGGTCCTTCCCAACTGTAGCAGCTCCCAAGGAAACACTGAAAGCGTCACATCCTCTTACGAGAAAAACTAACCTTTCCTCCACCTTACCAATCGCGGCCAGTTTTCCCCTTTCCTGGCTGGAAGCTTCGTCTTTCGAGGTCACAGCTTTCGCTATCGCTTGCAAAGCTTTGGCTATTTCGTCAAGGTGTGCCGGTTCGGCATCCGAATACGCCCCCATGTGTCGAGGACGGGAGGCTGCGGCAAAGCTTTGGAAAGGGTTAGGCCCGGATGAGCTCATCGCAGATGTGCTGCCTGTCCCCATTCCCAGGTTAGACCCAGCTGCGTTTTTAGGTCGATAAAAAATAGCCACATCAACTGCTTGGCCTTCTGTGGGTTTGGTCTTTGAGGCAGGAGGAAGGACCTCGTGTGCTACCTGAGCCATCTCGGCACCTTGAGTAGGGTTCAACTTGACTCCTGGGGGCTTGCCTGCTTCAGGGTCTTCCCAAGGCACCGTTTTCCCAATACCCAAAACAGGGTCTTCGGGTCCGTCATCCTCAAGAGGGACGGTGGGACAATCCTCAGTCACCAAATTAATGATGGCCTTTCGTGCAAGAGGAGGGTAATCTTTGGGGAGTCGTGTCACGTATGCACTGGCTTGTTCCTTGAGCTCTTCCCAAGTCTCTCTTGGACCTTGATCTCCTTCAGCGCAATCTTGTAAGCCCACGAGCTCACCCTTACCTTCCAAAATGCTTTTGAGGTACTTGCTCAGCAGTGATACCTTAGAACTCTGTGCCCTTTCGGGGCCTTTAGCTGCAGGTCGCCCGGGCGCGAAACGCGCCTCGGGCCCTTGAGAGTGCGCAGGCTCTTCTGTCTTGGGGACACTGGGCGAGGGGGTGTTTCTTCCACGGGGTGTACGGGTTCGTTCCTCTTTAGACCCGTGCATTTTACACAACCTCAAGCCATTCCGAGTCGCTTTCACCTCACGGTCGCATCCCTCTATGGCACAAGTCCTCTTTGCTGCTTGTCCCTCATAAATAGCCCGGTGGTGATTGCAGCAGTTGAAATAGAAGTTCCCGTCTTCGTGTCGAAGATCCTCGGCACTGCTCACCTCAGCGTCAGCACTCAGCAATTTCAGCTTCTCTCCTCGAGCGGAATCCTTACAAGGGGTCAATGAGAGTGGGGTGGCTTTACCATTCACCAAAAATGCCACGGATTCTGCTTGACACGAAGTCTCGTCATCGACCTCTGACTCTGTCTCCGAGTCGTCGTGTCTTGGAGTCGAAGCCTCGCTTGAGGGCGGTGCCCTGGAACGTGAGCGTTTTTTACCACGGCAGCATGGTGAGCAGCAGATACAAGCCAGCATCCGCTTGAACCCTCTGGCAATCGATCCAAAGAGCCCACACCCGGTGTACCCGAAGAGCCATGCCGCAGTTGCGCAGCGTGCCAAGGGGCCACGCCCAGCAGCGTCCTGCAGGTCGAAGTCGGTGTTTCTCGCTACCACCGCGGAGGCCACGGCATGCATGCAATCATCGTCTGGTTGGCCGCAGGGATGACTGGAACATAGATGCACCCTGCACTCCATGCCTTCAAGCTGACCTCGATAGTATCGATGAGAGCAAGAGTGAACCGTGTCGCACTCTGCCTTGAACCCGAACCGGTTGGTTCTGCCTCTCAACGTCCCGTGTCGTAACCTTGCGATGGCGGTGCCATCTGTCACCAGGAGGTCGAAGGGTTCTCGACCTTCTCCTCGGCCCCTCACCTCATGCTGCACATACCCGGCCGACCATTCCTCCCTGCCTCTCGGTCCAATCCATTTCGGACGGAACATCCTGACACCATGGAGATGCGCAACTTCATAGAATTGCCCACTTCCTCTCAGGTAACGCCAAAGGGCTGTCAGGTGCTTGGCTGCAGGGATGATCACCCAAGAGAAGCTCCATGTCGTGAGCTGAACCAAGAAAAGCACCACAGTAACCGTAGCTAACCAGTAAGACCATCGTGCTGCCAGACCGATAGAGGCGCACAGGGTGCCGCAATACTCCAAGCTGGTGCTTGCCGCATCATGTATCAACCTCAGGCTGATTTTAATGAGCCACTGGAAACCAACAGGCCACCATCTTTGTCGGGTTTCGGGCTCCGGGCGCGGAGGCACGCCACGGAGCCCTTCCCCTTTCTCTTCAGCGGCTTTGGGGCATGACTCACCCACCGCACAGGAGTTATCTCCTTTCTTTGGAGAACCGAGAATTCCTATCCCCCAGGATTCGGTAACTCTCAGCAATGGGTCGCATACTAAGAGTATCGAGAGAAGTGCGCCGCGAAGCAACATCATCAACTACCCGACCCCAAGCTACCCAAAAAACTCCTTAAGCCTAAAGGTGAAACATCAGAGAACTAGAAAACCCTGCACACGCTAAACGCTAAATGCCAAAAATCTATTTGTCTACTTATTTAGCCCTAGTATTTGTCTATCTACTTAACTCCAATATCACGGACCAAGGGGGAATCGATACCCACCGTCGCACCGTCACCCATTTGCGACCTGGTACATTACCCTGCAAAACACTCCCAGTTAACACCCTGAACACCAACTGAGACGGGAAAAACAGACCTGACACTGTTTGGCAACGCCTCCCCCCAGACCCCTACTCTCTCACTACGTTTGCAAAACACAACTAGCCAGCTTGTCCGGCTGGCTTTCGATATTTTATGAATTAAAATTTTCCACATTATTTCGAGAATTAAATTTCAATTTATTGTGTATATACTATATATATATCATAAAAACATGTTATTATTTGTTTAAAATAGATTATAATTATATTTGTAAAATATTATCTCAATATATTCATATCTATTGTTCTTTATATGTATAATTTAAATCGAACTAAATAATTAATTATATATATAAGATTAGATAAGTTTAATATATATATATTATATATATATATATGATATTAAAATAATGTATTTTCTTTATGTGGTTCTATTTGTTTATTCATTATTATTGTTTTCTATCTGAGTATATTTTCAATGTGTTTCTTACATGACCTGTTTCAACAGGGGTGCAGTAGGCAGTTTCATGTTTTGATAGTTTGCCTTACTACACCCCTGAAATCCAGGATTTTCCCCCAATGGCCAAAGTGCCTGAATCAAGGATTTTTGGGCTGCAGTAAGCAGGGAAATCTCTTCTTACCACCTGTCTTTGACGATATATTCGTGTATAAATAGACAAATAATGACAAATATAGATTGGGACCATGCATGATTATTATGATTTATTATGTATCATTAAGGTCCGGGTTTTGGATTGATCGGGGCCTTATATTTTGAGCCGTGGCGTGCTCGTTGCGACGCGCCATAAGTAAAAGACTTGAACTCTGAAGAGCTTTCTTTCAATCTCAGCTGTTTGCCGCATCTTGCCGCATCTGTTTGAAATAATCTTTGTATACATTTGACATCATTTGACATCATTTGATTGTATTTGTGCCTTCCCTCCGTTCTTGTGCGTTGAGCCCCTGGCTACATGCGATTCATTAACCCTATACCCACACATTGCTGACAGCATAAATCCTTGATGCTCTTCCAACAGCGTTTTCCACTGCGGTCGCCAATCCTAGCCTAGAACACAAATTTTACCTCCCAACACTTCTGGCAGCTTTTTCCTGCTTTTTTGTTCGGCAAGCTGCTGTCAAGCATCATCCAAACCGCACCGACCGCAAAGCTGAAGAGGACGATGCCTTTCATTTTTCATAGCGTGTGAGAGAAAATTTGCACAGCAGGTTCACAGGCTATTCCACTCTTTAATCATCTTAAATCCATCAAATGTGACAAGGAAATTCTGAGAATGATACTCCAAGAGGACGTGGTGGGGCAGCAGGAGGTGGTGCAGTCGAGATGGAGCTGTGACAGCCTCGAGAGGTCGTCGATCCCAGTAAGCCTGGCCTTGCTCCCAAGAGAGTTCCTCCAGGGCTAGGTGGTGGCGCGGATGGAGTCGGCCGAAGTGGTCCACCTGGAGTTGGAGGTGCTGGTGCTGCAGGTGCGGCTGGGCTGCTTCCGGGTCTGGACGGCCACGGGGAAGCTGGAGGTGGTCCAGGAGCTGAAGTTGAAGAAAATGTTGTGCCTCTGGTTGGGATTGATGAGCCGGGGCGACCAGCAACGGATGGTGCCTGGGGAGCTGCTGGAGCCAAAGGCGTTCCTGCTCGAATGGGTGCTCCCGGTGCTGCAGGCGCAAGGGGTGCTGACCTTCCTGGGGCTAATGGTGCAGGTGGCATACCTGGGCGGCCTGGAGCAGCCGGAGCGGATGGCGAAGAGAATGAAATGCATGCTCCAGGAGGCGAAGGCCGTCCCGGTACAGGTGGTCCTGGTGCTGATGGCGGCCTTCCTGGTATGGGAGCGCCAGGAGCTGGTGCTGGTGGGCAGGGCATTTGCGGTGCTCCTGGCACTTGTGGGCGCAAGGTCGGAGGAGCAGGTGCAGCTGGACTCAAAGGGGGAGCTGGAGTGCCTGGCGCTGATGGGAAAATTCCTGGTCTGGTCAAAGCTGGTTGTGGCGGTGTTGGGAGCGGGCCAGGCGGCAAAGGTTGGGGCACACCAGGAGCTGCAGGAGGGAGTGGTCTGGGTGCATTTGGAAGACCATGAGCCAAAGGTGGCATTGCAGGTGCTGTGGGTGCTGCTGGCAAACCAGGCCGACTTGGCAAACCAGGAGCAGCCGGTGGCACAGGGCATGGCGCTGCCGGCGGACCGCCAATTCCTGCAGGTGGTTGAGGAAGGCTGGGAGTTGGAAACCCCGGTGCTGCAGGCGGCAATGGCGCGGCAGGCAAGCTAGGTGTTGTGGCAGGTGCCTGTGGAAGTGGGGGGGTGGGTGTTGCAGGGATGCCAGGGGTTGTGGACATGTTTGGTGCTGCTGGTGGTATTGGGGGCGTTGGCATGGTTGCACTAGGGGCTGCTGGTGCCGGAAGCAATGGTGCTTGCGGGACACCTCCAACAACTGGAGGTGCAGGCATACTACCTCCGCTGGCTTGCACTACGGTCAATGAAAATAAAATCAATTGTCATGGGTGCACAATAATTCTGGTTGATGCGCCAAATGAGGAGTTGGCTGGCAGGCACTGGCCTCAGTCAACCATCAGGCGAGGCTAGTGCATAATTCACAAAATTGTTTTCAAACACACGGCCGCATCGTGCACTCTACCAGGTAGGATGATGACCAGGCAGGTACAGCTACGCAGCTATATACGATGCGAACAAAATGAATGAAGTTCAAAAACATGACCAAACAAGACGAGCAAAAAATGCTAAAAGATCTACAGTAAAAGCAAACAACCAGCTTGAACCGCCAACAAATTTCAGAAACAAAAGCTACCGCCGACTATCACATGTTTTCAAACAGTGGATTCCAGTGCGACAAAGTTTGAGGGCCCTCACGCCTCACGTATGTTAACGCATCAACATCTCTGGATGCGGAATGCAAAACAGAATCCAGCTAGGCTAGGCAGCCACTTCTTCAATCCATTTGCCAAAGGATCATGAATCATGATGCACCAATTTTGTCAAAGCTTTTGTAACAATCATGGGAGCTGACGGCCATGGTTGAGTTCTCGTCTACCATGCAGCCTGGAAAATCCTGTAGCATCCTGCGATGTTTGCTAAGTGCTTCGACCTGCTCGCTGACCCTGCATGCGTCAAGCATTTCGGCATTAAGGTCTAAGCTGTTCGAACTTGCTGATCACCTCGCGATAATTCCTTGCTTCCAAATAAGGGGATCTGGCCATGGCAGGGCTTCGTGTTTTGCTGGTCAAAGCCTGAGCTCCAAGCAAAAGCCCAGGTCCAGCAGGATATCGTTGGAATAGAGCATCTTGCTCTGCAGAAGTCATGCTTACCTTCACCTACATGGGAGGAGAGTGCTGGCCGCTGACGAGCGGATGGGGATGCAAGCTACCGGAAGAAATCCAATTGGGATGGAGATGGATGGAGGCAGCATATAATGTGCAAGTATACATAAAATCGAGATAAATCGAGTATGTCACTCTCTCTCTCTCTCGATATGGAGGTTACACAATCGATCAACCCAGTTGGGCCGGTGTTGGGGAGCTCTACTTCGTCTTTGTTCTCTTATGATCTCTTATGGTCGTAGTTGTATGCTGCATGCTGCAGCTGCTTCTGCTGGTACTGCTCCGGGTACTGCCGTGGCTGCATTAGATCTTGCACCCTCCCAGTTTCAGTTCTTCGTCTTGAAAACGTGGGGCATTCTGGGGCATTGTTTTCTTCTTTGCGCAAAGGAGCGCAATCTTCACCACCTCTTGGGGGAGACCTGAACAGGAGTAACAGTAATACATACAACATCAATAAAATGTGAAAGAGAACGGCCGCCATCACAAACTTCTGGCCATAAAGTATCACCAAGAATGAACACAGGTGATCCGTTCCAAGCAAAACAGCCTGCCCTCACCGACGACCCAATGCCACACTGCTTAACTGGGGCATCCGACCCAGTCCAGTAGCTGCATAAAGCCAGCGCGGTCCAAATAGCCCCCTCGGCGGAGCCCGAAGTTCAAACGATATGGGAGGAGTATGCATGTTTGTAATTTTGGGAGTTTATATTCTAGGGTAAGAACTTGTTTAGGGAGTTTCTTTTTTTGGTTATATAAGGGTTTCTTTGTTCTTTGTTTGATTGCTGGGTGTGCCTATTTTCCATGCTATTTGCAGCATTTGTGAGCTGGAACCTTCCATCTTGCATGCCATTTGCAACGTGTTGTAGCTGGAAGCTTTCATGTAGCACGCTATGCACAGCATTTTAGAGCTCGGCCCTTCCATTTGGAATGCTGTTTGCAGCATTTTATAGTTGGAACTTTCCTTTTTGCATGCTATTTGCAGCATTTTGGAGCTGGAACCTCCCATTTTGCAAGACGCTTGCAACATTTGGGAGCTGGAGCCTTGCATTTTACTTACAGGTTGCAATATTTAGGAGCTGGAACCTTCGATTTTGCATGATATTTGCATATATTTGCAACATTTTGGAGCTGGAATCTTTCATGTGGCATGCTATTTGCAAGTTGTTGTTGATTGTTGGTTGTTGTCTGTTACAGTAGTTGTGGGTTCTGGTTTGTTTTCTTGTTCTTGTTGCAGTTGAAGCTGTTGTAGTTGCTGTAGTTTTTGTCGTTGTAGCTACAGTTGTAGTTGTAATAGTAGTTTCTTCTTGTTGTTGTTGCTGTTACTGGTTGTTGTTGGTGGTGGTGTACAGTAGCTGGAGGAACACACTATCAACATCTATCAACAACTGTTTATGTTGTGGTCTTTGTTTGGGTGTAGGCTGTGTTTGTGATTTTCTTACGATTGTGGCTTTGGTTGCAATGAACAGATGAACAGGTGAAGTCAAGAAACCCGTATAAAGCTTCGCAAAGCCAAGAAGAAAGAAAACTGGCGAAACCACCAAGGCCAAAAAAACAGAGAAACAAACAACAGAGTTCAAAGATGACAAAGCCATGATGGTACAGTGGAACGCTCATATGGCACATTCGTAAACTCATAGCGGTAGCCAAATGGATACCCTCTGTTCGCGTGGTATTTTCAATATTTTCATATTTTCAGCATTCTGCCACGTCAACCTGCATTGTGAAGGTAGAACGTCTCGTTTCGCATGACAGCTGCGACATTTGGAAGATATATATATATATAGAATTATACAGACCCTTTCATGTTGCATGGTATTTGCAGGATTCTGCATATGATATTTGCAGCATTTTGAACTGCAACCTTCCATTTTGCGTGGCGGCCTTCCATTTTGGTCAATAGTTGAAGCAATGTGAAACCTTAACTTGTTAACCAGCTGACTTACATCATGGTCTTTCCACCAACGCAAAGATACCAAAAACATCAACATGAAAGCACCACAACTTCGTTCTAGTTGTGTTTCTCTTTGTTGTAGTTGTTCTTGTTTCTCTTGTTTCTCTTGTTGTTCTTGTTGTTATTGTTGCTTTTGTTGCTATTGTTGTTCTTGTTGTTCCTTTGTATTTGCTGCTCTTGGTGTTTGTGCTGCTGGCGCTGTTCTTCATGTAGTTATAGCTGCACTTGAAATCCAGCAAAACAACAACGAAGCGAGTAGAAAACAAAAAACTGCGAAGCAAACAAAGCAATCAACAAAAAAAGAGAAAAAACAGAGAAGCAGAAAAACAGAGAAGCAAAAAAGCAGAGAAACAAAGAAGCGTAGAAGCAAAACACATAAAAACAGAAAGCAGAGAAGCAAAAAAAACAGAAAGGCAAGAAAGCAGATAAGCAGAAATCAACAGAGAAGCGTAGAAGCAAAAAAAAGCAGAGAAGCAAAAAAGCAGAGAACGGAAAAAAACCGGAACAGAGGGAGGAATCCCAACAAAAATCCCTAAACTAAGAAAAACATGCACTATAGATAAATGGCTACCAATATTTGTATGTGTGCATATGCGCCTCAAATCTTTGTGAAATAGGAGAGGGCGCTTCATCAGGGTTCAGTTTCTTCTTCCAGCGCAAGGGCAGAAAACCAATGCAGCCGGTGCACTTGGTTTGTCTCTTGAGATCCTGGTTACCCGTCTGGTCGAAAAGGACAAGGCCAGATGACAGGTTGTACCTATTGCAGCAATGCGGAAAGCTGTTCAAGATTCTGAAAGTTCTTACTATGGCCCTTGCTCCATCTTGACCTTGCTGTACATTTTTTAAAATTATCTTTCAGTTTTTTTCTGCACTATCTCAATTTAGGCACCCTTTGCGAGGCGCACCCCTTTTGCTGCAAGCTCCTGCTCAGCAACTCCATACGCTCCTGCACCAGGACTCTCTTCTTTGGCACTGGCCATGCTTTGAACTCCAGCGTGAAACACGCTAACCGAGAAATGAAAACACAATAGGATGCATCAAATAATGCAAGCAACTGACTAACAACAGGCTACACCTTCTCAGGCTTTTTGTTTTCAATCTAAGAGAGGATGCGAAGGGCCCAAGAGGTCACAGCAAAAGGCCTTCACCACATCAGTAGGCAATGGGATTGGGATTGGGCTTCTTGGCCTCACAAACAGTGAAATGACTTGCGTATCTCTGTTAAAGCATTTATGGATCTTTCTTGCTGTCTGCATTTTTGTCCGAGTCCTAGTTCGGAATAGTCTGCCAGGGACTTGAGCATGCGGCATCAGATCTGTGGGGTAGGCTGGCCTCAAACAAGAAGGACAAAGGGACGCAAATTCAAACAAATTCGCACAAGATCGCACAAGCCTGAAGCTTTCTTGATACTCTCCCGCTACATCTTGCCGTTATTTGCTAGCCCCTCACCTAGAAGGACTTACTTGTCGTGGAATCGATAGAATGGAACATCCGCAAACAAATGATCCAGGATATGGACGCACCAAAAGCGCCGGGGGCCACCTTGCAATGTTTGGAGCCGCAATGAACAACTTTTGCCGGGCCCTTGCTGCGTGAAAAGTCCTTGCGCCAACACAAAGTCTATCATTATTCAATATCCGTGTCATTCCAACTCAGATCCTCCGTAAACACTCCCCCAAGAAAAATCTGGATCTTCTATCAAGAAAATGGTCTAACAATGTCTAACATGAATCCTACATCCCCAATCATCCAACACATGACGAACACGTGTTATATAAAGGTTGTTGCGGACCTTCTCCCAGTTGCCTGAGGCCACGCACTTGATCCGGTGATGGTTAAAGCTATGCTGAGCTAGAACTACTTTGACCACCTTTCCTTTGACATCCTTTGACATCCTTCAAGAGCAGCCCAACGCAGCTGCCTGTGCGGCTGCAAGGGCTTTGGCCTCGGACAATTGACAACATCTATCTAAGCATATCTAAGCCTGAGCATTCCAGTTTTCGTCTTAGACTTCAATACGAATCTTCAAGAGTGCGGGAGAATAGAGGGTCACCTGGTAATCAAATCAAGCGGCTCTGATCCAACATACTAGAGGCCCATAGAGGCCCTATCTCCCCGGTGAGGTCGCAGCACTTAATCATCACGTCCAGAATCAGGAACGAACAGCCATAAGTTTCAGAACCCTTGGTCGTTCCCTCTGTCTGCATCCACTTTGGTTTATGCCTGCAAGGAATTCTGCTCTCTCGGCCAGGGAATGCCCTACCACTTTTAGCGTACGCAGCAGCTTGCATTCACGAGTCAGCTAAGAACAACTGTTGTGACTTGCAAGTTTGTACAAATGTGAAACTTGGAGATCTCTGCATTTTCTGCCACTTTTCCAGCCAACAGCTGGTGATGGTCATCGGGTGGCCTTTTTCAGCAATTTTGGACACCTTCTATATATAATATAAGAACAAATGAGCCTGGTACCAGCGCTAGACCCTGTTCTTGATTTCCAATCTCCCCCTCTCTCTCTCTCTCTCGCTCGTTTCCTTGTTTTCTTGTTCCTTTGACTGCGACGTCCCGATGGACCCACTGCGACGCCGCAACCATCCAAAAGGTTCTTGGTAAGCGTCTGGATTCTTTTCCAGTCTTCTGACTGCAAGACGCTGTTGTAATGCAAGAAATGCAGTTGGTCCTCAAGCAGAAATGCAGAACTTCACTTTTCATGGATAGCATGAGTTAATTCGTTTGCAGCAATTTTCGCATAAATCTGCTCATGTCTCCATCTGCCCAAGCTGCCTCTCACCCATACTCATTAGTGTCTGCATGTCTTTCAAATCACCTGAGCTCCGCTTCAGATATGACACATCATAAACTGCATCAGAAGTACAAGTAGAGGCGGCCTTTCCAACACATATCGCTGGCTAAGTTCACACGTGCAGGTTAGTTCCAACAAAACATCATACCAACAATGCACATGTCTCAATGACGAAAGCTAAGCCAATTGCGATCTATAGCATTCCTCAGCTCCAAGGCCTGTTTTTTTCGAGCCAAAAAAATCCACATTGAACATGAACAACTAAATAGTAGGAAAATGTAGGAAAGATCTATCCAAACATGTGAGTGCTCGTATGCCCACTGCCCGTGGTGCAATGCCGCGCGAGCCAAGAAAAAACCAAGGAAAAAGCAACAGACAAGCTACCGACAAGTCAAAGAGGCAGCAACAGGGGATCAGAGTCTGACTTCTGGCCGCTGCGGTATCTCAAGTGTCTATATCTTATATAACATATGTGAACTGTGAACATGACATGAAAACCGCAGCACTTTTTTGGCACTGAGGCAGGGAAACTATGGGAAACTTACATTTATCACATCAAGCGGATGCAACTGAAATCATTCGAAAACAAATGGGGTGCAACTCAACCTGCAATCTAGTGAGTTTGTGAGCTTTCCATGAGCCGATGCCTCCTTGTTCTTGGCTGTTTTGGCTTTGCTGGGCCTTTGGTCCACTGCCTCCTCATCAATCTGAGCAATGCGCGCCTAGGTCACTAGCCCAGCTCAGCTGTGAAGGAATCTGACTATTTTCATTTTGCACCTTCATGGCTTCTGCTGGCGGAACATGGCAACTGCTCAGCTCAGCTGCACACTTGCTTGCGCTGTACTCCGATGATAAGATGCTCAAAAATTTCGCGCTGCTCTGCGTTGAAGCCATTCCTGCAAGAACCCAAGTGCTCGTCATCCGAATGAAGTGTGCGTGCAGCCGTGCGGGATGGAAGCACAGACAGGGTGCGGTGTGAAACCCGCTTGGTTTCACACAGCACCATGAAACACTTACAAAGAACTCCACAATGAATAGCCGTGCCAGGCAGATTGTAGTTCTGTGTTCACCCAACCAGCTGCACTTCAAAGTCAAGCTGCTCGTCAAGTCGCTTTCTTTCTTCTCTTTTCAGAGCCGCCTGCATCGCAGCAATGAGGAATGCTGCAATGCAAAGATCTTGAACACTCGGGCTTCCAAATTGATGGAAATCAATGAAATCAAGCTGGAATTTTAAGGTTGGATTCTGGAAGACAGTTGCCCCAGCATCACAATACATCACACTATTGCAGGGACCTTCAATTCAGCCTTCTCCCTGTTCATAGCAATCTCAGTGAGATAGCCTTTGAGTGTAATCGGGCCACATGAGGCTAGACATAAGATGACATAAGTGCATCGTGATCAGCACTTGACCCTGCACTGTTTATTGATTTCATCAAAATCAATACGATTCCATGTGATTCAAAATGATTCAAACATATTCAAACACTCATGTAGAACGACTCGGGACATCTCAGGACTAAGTGACTACCCATGGCCAAGGTTCAAAAGCATCTCCCGCGCCTCAGTCGCCCCACCTGTGGGAGGCACTTGTCCAGGCTCTACATAACCCATGCTGCCTTTGGGCAACATCTTGGCACCGCAATAGCGGAATCGCTCCTGGACGAGCGGTTCGGTATGGTTCGAGGGCACCAAAGGAATCATCGCATGAGAAAAAATCTCGACCTGTTGCATCCTGATGCTGCAACTGAACTTCTGAGAACAGGTCATCAACTGCCGCATCTCGGCATTGCTAAAACATCTGATTATGATGCCAATGCTGTAGGAAAAAATGAAAATATAACGACCTTTTGCCTTCGTGTGTTGCATCACATGCCATCAGTCTTGCCATGCACTGTCCAGCCCTGCCCACCAGGCCCGGTGTCATCCAGCGTCCTGCAAGCTGAACTTCTCATGGTCCTGGTTCCTACCCTTTGGCAGATCAGGAATTTCAGCACGTCGTCTCGCCTGCTCTGCCTGGAAAACATGGAAGAGCACTCTCTTTCCGACGATATGCTGAGAGAAGACCGAAACAGGATGCATTTCGATGCCGTAGTTTGTGCCAATGTTTTGCGTGAGGGCAATCACTACCCCAACGTCTTTTGCGACTCAATTGCAGCGGGTGGTTGGTTGCAAAAGCAAGTCAACATTTGTCGACCTCGAGTTCGGCAAGGATCTCCACAGCTGGTCGCCTGAAGGCATTCGCATTCATCGCAGCCACGCTTTGTATATAATTCTCTTGATTCTAGAGAATCCGGAAGCTCTTGATTATCTAGAATTTTTGATGCTACCATACCCAGAATTGAAAACGTGCAGTACTCCACGCCATGAAACAAATACAATGTGCCCCATGAGCAGTTGACACCTGCAAGGAATCGGAGGCGGAGGCCATTGCCGTGGATCATCCATGTCACGCCTGGAAGAGAGCGTGGGAATTGCATCAGTGGGGCAGTGGGGCGTTCAAATGACTATGGACCCGAACAGAATCGAACAGAATCTGCTGATTCTACCATAATTACAGTATATATATAATATATATATAATTATATATATATTCCATATCATGACAAATATCATCAAATCGACTGATGCAAGAGCGTGTTACCTCATGTCAGTGTCCAAATGCTCCGATTGGGAACAGTTTCGCCAGGGGCTTCCTATGATACCTATGACACTCCCACAAAAGGAATTGAAGTCCCTCCACCATTTCCATCCCCAAATGCATTTTCCACAGAGGGCAGGGTCAGGATCTCTTTGGTATGTGGAAGTATGGGCCCCAATGTGCATGCACATTCGACATGAGATGCTCAACAGCTTGGAGCAAGACTCACAATCAGCAGTTCGGATAGAATGAACCCAATTCCTTCTGCCGTGCCCAGCGCGGTTGCCAAACTAAACATTACATATACATATGAGATGAAAAGCAGAGATGGGAAGAGTCAGAGAGAAGAGAAGAGTAGAAAAGAAAAGATCAGAGAAGAGAAAGAGTCAGAAGAAAGAAGATGCAGATGCGCGAAAAGGTAGACAAGTCGCGAAACACTGTGTTTTTCCAATGATTTGTGGCTCCGGAGGGTCGAAAAGTAGGCTCGCTAAAGCGGCGGGTGCGGAGCCAGACCAGATGAGAGATGAAAAATTGCACGCTGTTGTGGCGCGAAGCACATTTCGAAGTCAACATGTAGAAAAACACACCATTCTCGGACCACTTTTGGAAGTTGAGATGTCGAAAAAGTGCATGCCGTTGTGGCGCGAAGCACATTTCGAAGTCAAGACATACAAAACACACCATTCTCGGACCACTTTTGGAAGTTGAGATGTCGAAAAGTGCATGCCGTTGTGGCGCGAAGCACATTTCGAAGTCAAGACATACAAAACACACAATCCTCGGAGCACTTTTGGAAGTTGAGATGTCGAACAAGTGCACGCCGTTGTGGCGCGAAGATACGCGAAGCACATTTCGAAGTCAAAATGTACAGAACACCACATGTTCGCGCCACTTTTGGAGGTTCAGATGTCGTTTCGCGTGGCAGGCGCAAGGGATTGTGCACCTTGTCACAAGTGAGCAAAACGTGAGGGTTTTGTAGCATTTCCAAACACGATGGCAGGCGTGGGACATTTGAGCAGGATCTGCAAAAATGCATTTTCCATGGCAGGCGCAGTGCAAGAGACATGTTCATCAGAGCTGTTAGGAGATCCGGGCGCTGATTTCCTGAGAGGGGTTACTTTTGGAGCATCAGATCTCCAGGTTTGCTGAGATGATTTTGCGTGACAGTTGCAGCACTTCGTGTGACCTGGCATCACTTTTTCGTGGCAGGCACAGTAGCTTAGACAAATGGACTGGAAAAATCGCAAAACGAATTGGTACGAGGCCGTCAGCTCTGCACTCAACTTTTCATTTTTGAAGGACGTCTCGCAGA
Source organism: Cladocopium goreaui (assembly GCA_947184155.2). Taxonomy (NCBI): domain Eukaryota; class Dinophyceae; order Suessiales; family Symbiodiniaceae; genus Cladocopium; species Cladocopium goreaui. The sequence goes on along the minus strand of CAMXCT020000601.1, from coordinate 156,038 downwards.
ATTGCTTCGTTTTTGATGTTGTCAACTTTGAAAAATGAGGAGTCTCGCACAATTCCTTCGTTTGTGACGTTGTCAAGTTCAAAAATTGAGGAAGTCTCGCTGAATTGCTGCGTTTTTGATGCTGTCAAGTACACAAATTCAGGAAGTCTTGTAGAATAGCTTCGTTTTGACGCGTGCAGAAAGACAGATAGACAGACAGACAGAGAGAGAGAGAGAGATAGATAGGTAGATAGATAGATAGATAGGTAGATAGATAGATAGACAGGTAGATAGATAGATAGATTAGATAGATAGATAGATTAGATAGAAAGATTAGATGGATAGATTAGATAGATAGATTAGATAGATTCGATTAGTTAGTTAGTTAGTTGGTTGGTTAGTTAGTTAGTTAGTTAGTTAGTTAGATAGATAGATTCGATTAGACAGATTCGATTAGATAGATTCGATTAGATAGATTCGATTAGATAGATTCGATTAGTTAGATAGATAGATTCGATTAGACGGATTCGATTAGATAGATTCGATTAGATAGATTCGATTAGATAGATTCGATTAGATAGATTCGAATAGATAGATAGATAGGTAGATTCGATTAGATAGATTCGAATAGATAGATAGATAGATAGACAGACAGACAGATAGATAGATAGATAGATAGATAGATTAGGTAGATAGATTAGGTAGATAGATAGCTAGATAGACAGCTACAACAACAACAACAACCACTACCACGACCACTACACTACACCACACTACTACTACAGCTACAAATACAAATGAACTAACTACGCTAACTACACTACACTACACTAGTTGCACTGCAGCACACTACAACTACAAATAAAAATGCAACTGCAACTACACTACATTACACAACACTACACTACGCTACACTACGCTACGCTACAACTACAACTGCAACTACAAGTGTAACTACCACTAAATTGCACTACACGACACTACACCAATTACACTACACACACTACAATTACAACTACACTACCTTACACCACACTAGACTACACTACACTATACCACACTACAGTACACAACACTACAGTACACTACAATACAGTACACTACAATACACTACACTAATTACACCACACCACAGCTACAACTACAACTGCAACTGCACTACACTCATTACACATTACAACTATAACTCCACTACACCACACTACAACTACAACTGCAACTGCGCCACACCACGCTACATCCAGCAGTTGTGGTCAGGTGACCACTGCAACCATTGCAACCACTCCAAAAAACACAACTCCAACCACCTGTCAGTCCATCAGTGGATTCGCTCTGCCATCCGTGATTCACAACAACCAACCTCTCCTATAGGTTTCCTATTTTTGAACCTTCCGCCACCGCCTTGTGCGGTACTACTGGTATACCGGTATACCATCAAATGACTTCCTGTCTCCCCCCCGATGCTCACGTAAAAACATACAAATAGACTACTCAGGACACATGGATATATTCTGATATAAATATATATATAGGATCAATGATCAATAATGGAGTAGTTATGATATGTATTGACATGTTGTATTAATATATCAATTATCATTGGTTCACATGGCTGAACAGGTGCATTGGTGCAGCGATGCCTGGAATGGATGCATCAAGGAGCGATAGACATTGAATGAACATATGTATATATAATATATTATATATTTATATACATGCACATAATATGCACACACACACAGCAAGTGAGTCGAGCAGAATCCGCAATTGTGTGAAAGCACGACCAGGTGGTGCGGTACATCTACGCTTCCATCATGCCCATGAAGCACCTGGGAATCGCAGATCGAGGGACCTGCACGACTGCCTGGCCACATTCAGCAAAGGCAGATTGGTTGCCAGCACCCAAATGGGTACATCCATGCGAAGCCATTCAAGAACGCAAGATCCGACACACACACACACACACGCTGATGTGGCTAACATGGACATGGGTCAGGTTCTTCCCGGCCTTTGGGGCAGCCGGCTTGGCTCTCGTAGGCTCCCAGCCTCAGCTGGGAACATACCACCCGTGCACCCCTGGAAAGCTGGCCAGGGATTCCGACAAAGGACATCTATTTGGATACATTTGGCCCATGAATTCTTCTGCAAATTCAATTGAACACACTTCAGCCTCGCGAACTGTGTATTATCATTCTGAATGTGTTCTAGGCGGGGTTATAATATATATATATACTGTATATATATATATATACATATATAAAAAACAATATATATACCTGGAAAGCCAAAAACACATTTTTTTCTGGTCATTATGAGAAAAAATCGTAATGATCAGTTATTTGGTAAAATATTTTTTTTTACCCGTCATGACCAAAAAAATGGTCAAAACAAAAGAACATTGCAGTCCTACCCGTAGCAAAGCCGTATTTGTTCAACATGTTGTTGAGAGAAAAAAGCGTAAAAAAACCGTAGCAGCTATCACACAAGCCTACCCGTAGCAAAACCGTAGTTTTTCGACATTTTGTTGAAAAAAGGCCGTAAAAAGCCGTAGCAACTCTCACACAAGTGGCTCCAGACGATCAAAGCCATAAAGACCAACTAGACGACGGACGGCCCGAGAGCGTAGAGGAGCAGAGTCTTCTGTTGTTACTATGGAGACACGCTTTTTACACACAGGCTCTTTTACACACAGACGCTTTTACACACAGACGCTTTTACACACAGACGCTTTGACACACAGACGCTTTTACACACAGAGACGCTTTTACACACAGAGACTTTTACACACAGAAGCTTTTACACACAGACGCTTTTACACACAGACGCTTTTTACACGCAGGCGCTTTTACACACAGAAGCTTTTACACACAGACGCTTTTTACACGCAGGCGCTTTTACACACAGAAGCTTTTACACACAGACGCTTTTACACACAGACCCTTTTACACACAGACGCTTTTACACACAGACGCTTCTACACACAGACGCTTTTTCACACAGACGCTTTTTACACACAGGCTCTTTTACACACAGAGACTTTTGCACACACAGACGCTTTTACACACACGCTTTTACACAAACACTTTCACACGCAGAGACTGTTACAGACAGACGCTTTGACACACAGACGCTTTTACACACAGAGGCTTTCACACAGACGCTTTTACACACAGAGACTTTTACACACACAGACGCTTTTATACACAGACGCTTTTACACACAGACGCTTTTACACACAGACACTTTTACACACAGACGCTTTTACACACAGACGCTTTTACACACAGACGCGTTTACACACAGAGACTTTTACACACACAGACGCTTTTACACACAGAAGCTTTT
>CAMXCT020000601.1:112500-152614 GCA_947184155.2 Cladocopium goreaui | reverse complement strand
ATCGACCCTCATTTTAGTGCGGAAAGGGTTTGACCGCACAAGTTTCAAATCGCAATTTACCTCAGTTTTTGCCGATCGACCCTCATTTCGTGCGAAAAGGTTGCTCCAGGACAAGTCAAATCGCAATTTTACCTCAGTTTTTGCCGATCGACCATCATTTCGTGCGAAAGGGTTGCTCCGGCACAAGTAAACTCGCAATTTTACCTCAGTTTTTGCCGGTCGACCCTCATTTCGTGCGAAAGGGTTGACGTTTCGTGACTCGCCGCCGGCACCACCCTCGGCCTTAAGAGAGAAAGATAAAAAGAAGGCATGAGAGAGAAGGTGAGCAGGTGTGAAGATAAGAAGATGTGAAGATGAGCAGATGTGAACATGAGCAGATGTGAAGATGAGCAGATGTGAAGATGAGAAGATGGGAAGGTGTGAAGATGAGCAGATGTGAAGATGAGCAGATGTGAAGATGAGCAGGTGTGAAGATAAGAAGATGTGAAGATGAGCAGATGTGAAGATGAGCAGATGTGAAGATGAGCAGATGTGAAGATGAGAAGATGTGAAGATGGGAAGGTGTGAAGATGAGCAGATGTGAAGATGGGAAGGTGTGAAGATGAGCATATGTGAAGATGAGCAGATGTGAAGATGAGAAGCTGTGAAGATGGGAAGGTGTGAAGATGAGCAGATGTGAAGATGGGAAGGTGTGAAGATGAGCAGATGTGAAGATGAGCAGATGTGAAGATGAGAAGATGTGAAGATGGGAAGGTGTGAAGATGAGCAGATGTGAAGATGAGAGGATGTGAAGATGAGAGGATGTGAAGATGAGCAGATGTGAAGATGAGAGGATGTGTGAAGATGAGAGGATGTGAAGATGAGAGGATGTGAAGATGAGAGGATGTGAAGATGAGAGGATGTAAAGATGAAAAGATGTGAAGATGAGAGGATGTGAAGATGAGAGGATGTAAAGATGAAAAGATGTGAAGATGAGAGGATGTGAAGATGAGATGTGAAGATGAGAGGATGTGAAGATGAGATGTGAAGATGAGATGTGAAGATAAGAAGATGTTTTACAGACCCCCACTATTGGAAGAACCCTGCGCTCAGACGCTCTCGGGAAAAAGAAATGGTCAAGGCCGTTTGACCACACAAAAATACACAAAATGGAATTATGACTTTCCAGGTAATTATATATAAAATTACATGCATATACTTTTATATATATATGTATATATAATTATATATATATCTATACAATTAAAACCAATTATATACACATATTTATTTCCGCACCCACAGTGCCCAACACCGTTTGACAATCGAACGTGAACCGAAGGCATCAGGGGAGTGCACGGTGCCAATGGATGCAAAACATTCACCCTGCAGCACAAACAGCAAGCTCAATGCGAGTACTGGTGTGGTATCAAGAGATCTGGGAAAGCAGGTCCGTCAAACGGACATCTGTCAAATTAGTTAATTACTTGTCGCTTGCGCATCCAGTCTCCGGGATTCCAGGCGTTTTATCGGAGAGGGGAGCTGTGGGTACGTCACCTTTGAGGCTGCTTCTTTTGGGCCAGCCTCAGCTGCAAGGGCTCAGACTTGTCACAAACATCTCAACGCAAACCACAGCTGGTTCATCAAGATCTGAGAGGGCCACGTAGAGCTTTCGAAGCATTCGTCCAGCCTGCTATCTGCTCATGGATTGGTAGGCTGGTAGGCGAGCTTGGAGATACTTAAAACGCTTCAAAGATCAATACGTCAGGTTCTCTTCAAAATGACCGAGCAGCAACTCAACCGCTTACAGCAAACTGTCACACGCACACCCACTTGGACACATTTCATTAGGGCAAAAACTAAAGAACCCGAGAGCCGATATGGCCATAGAAACACCCCCCAGAAGTACTGTCGTATCATTTGAGAACTGTCCGGTGTTGGAAAACAAACGCATCAACAAAAACAAATGATCACAACATATCACAACATTTCTTCGTCAATGCATAGGCTTCGTGGAGGAAAAACACATACAGAGAACTGAAGTTCATGCCATTGCCTCGGTGCCGCAACCAAATTGCTTCCACACCTGCCACAATTCAGGGCTGCTCAGCCCTGAAATAATACTGAATGCATCTGAATGCTGGGTCAGGCACCTCCAGAACCTTGTGACACTGGCAACCTATAGCTTCGTACAAGTAGGGTATATGACAGAATTCGCCTGTTCTTTTGCCTCTTTTCGGGGCTCACTGAGCCAATGCGCGTAGTGCAATGCAGCTATTTCGTCCGTGTTCATAGTGCTCATCATATATACTAGCATAATTCACCAAAAATGCGCACACATACATACACACACGCACACACACACATATATATATATGCATACGATCCTATTATCATAAATATAAATAAACTCGAAGGAAGTTTAGAAGTCAAATTTCCGACTATATGGGCAGGTGACAAAGCAGAGGTGGGAAGAGTCAAAGAAGAGAAGAGAAGCTGCAAGAAGGTCAGAGAAGAGAAAGAGTCCGAAGAAAGAAGATGCAGGTGCGCGAAAAGGTAGACAAGTCGCGAACCACTCTGTTTTCCAATGGTTTGTGGCTCCGGAGGGTCGAAAAGTAGGCTCGCTAAAGTGGCGGGTGCGGAGCCATCTGGCCAGATCAGAGATGACAAAATTGCACGCCGTTGTGGCACGAAGCACATTTCGAAGTCAAAATGTACAAGACACACCATTCTCGGAACACTTTTGGAAGCCGTTGTAGCACGAAGCACATTTCGAAGTCAAACGTGCAAAATCGTACAAAGCACACCAACGTTGGAGCAGTTTTGGAAGTTGAGATGTCGAACAAGTGCACGCCGTTGTGGCGCGAAGATACGCGAAGCACATTTCGAAGTCAAAATGTACAGAACACCACATGTTCGCGCCACTTTTGGAGGTTCAGATGTCGTTTCGCGTGGCAGGCGCAAGGGATTGTGCACCTTGTCAAAAGTGAGCAAAACGTGAGGGTTTGTTAGCATTTCCAAAAAACGATGGCAGGCGTGGGACATTTGAAGAGGATCTGGAAAGATGCATTTCGTGGCAGGCGCAGTACAAGAGACATGTTCACCAGAGATGTTAGGAGGTCAGGGCGCTGATTTCCTAAGATGGGTTGCATTTTGGAGCATCAGATCTTCAGGTTTGCTAAGGTGATTTTGCGTGACCGGTGCAGCACTTCGTGTGACCTGGCATCACTTTTTCGTGGCAGGCGCAGTGGACTGGAAAAATCGCAAAACGAATTGGTACGAGGCCGTCAGCTCTGCTTCGTTTTTGATGTTGTCAACTTTGAAAAATGAGGAGTCTCGCACAATTCCTTCGTTTTTGACGTTGTCAAGTTCAAAACATTGAGGAAGTCTCACAGACTTGCTGCGTTTTCGATGTTAAGTTTAGACATTGAGCATGTCTCGCAGAATTGCTTCGTGCTCAAACTTGCAGGTAGACAGATAGACCGATAGACCAATAGATAGATAGATAGCTAGCTAGCTAGCTAGCTACATGTAGCTAGCTAGATAGATATACAACCATGACAACTACAACTGCAACTACAATCAACTACAACTACACCAAACTACTGCTACAACTACAACTACAAACATAATGTTGGCTGCCTAATAATAACCACCCCTAATTTGTTGAAAAAAAACATTTTTTTTTTTTTAAAGGGGGGGTCAGCATTCCAATAGTAAATTCCTGGAACCCTATGGCTGGGATCATGATATGTATCTGATAAATTCTCCTTGCTGCTTTGAAAAGGGTTTTGCTTTACTTTGCTTTCTCCAAACATCTGAAAACAAAACCAGGGGAAGCACAATTGGAATTCATTATTGCCATGCCTGGTGCAGGTTTATTATTGCTATTCTGGGGCTTGTAAACGGGATACCCTTTGTGGACCTGTTTTCTGTTTTTTTTTTTTAATAAGGGTTTTATAAGGACATCAGCTGTTTGGTAATTGGATCAGATTTCTGGAATCTAAGCTTTTGTTAATGAAAAGTGCTTGCTGCTTTGAAAAGGGTTTTGCTTTACTTTGCTTTCTCCAATCATCTGAAAAAACCATACCATGCCCTCTGGACAAGGTCAGAACATGAGTTTTTTGGCAGTACTAAAATTAAATTAGGCTAAATGACTTTTAGTATTGGAGGAAAAACTGGAGTTGGGTAAAAGTTTCTACTATTGCCATGTTGGGTCCACTATTGGCCATGCCCTCTGGACAAGGTCAGAACATGAGTTTTTTGGCAATACTAAAATCAAATTGAGCTAATTGACTTTTAGTACTAGAAATAAAACTGGAGTTGGGAAAAAATCTACATCTACTATTGACAAGGTATCATTATTGGCTAGACAACATTACTACGCTACAATACACTAATTGCACTACGCTACACTAATCCCATTACACTACGCTACATTCATTACATTACACTACGCTGATTACACTACAACTATAACATCTATAGCTGCAACTGCAACTACTGCTACATACTATTACTACTACAATCTACTACAGCTATAGCTATAGCTACAACTACACTACATTACACTACACTACGCTAAGTGCATTACACTACACTACGCTAAGTACATTACACTACACTACACTGCACTAGGCCAACTACAACTACAACTACAGCTACCCTACATTACACTACACTACACTACACTACGCTACGCTACGCTACGTTAACTACAACTACAGCTACAACTACACTACTTTACACTATACTATGACCACACTACAGCACACAGCACTACAGCACACTACACTACACTACATTGCACAACGCAACGCTACACTAACCTACACTAACTACACCACACCACAACTCCAACTGCAAATGCAACTATATTTCACTATATACGCCACGCTACATCCAGCATTTGTGTGTGAGGTGACCACTGCAACCATTGCAACCACTCCAGAAAACACAACTCCAGAAAAACAACCACCACGGTCCATCAGTGGATTCGCCCTGCCATCCATGCATCAACTCACCTCTCCTATAGTGTCCTTTCTTTGAAACTTCCGCCACTGCCTTGTGCGGTACTACTGGAATAATTAAAGAAATATTTTATCTTCATTTCTACCCCTTTTCTTCCTTGTCCAAATGCCTTCTGGCTTACCTAGCCCGCGAGGACATTGCATACTTGGCAACCCTGCCAGGCCCCTCATGGCCTCTTTGTTTTTGGCTGGCACTACATAATCCCCAGTTTTTGGTGACCTGAGAACAGAACGTGGCTAACACCATGCAGCATTCCTTGAGACTGCAACTTCAGAAGCCGAGACTTGCCCGAATTGTTGCACAATGCTGCACGCATTCGCGCCTAGATCACCCAACAACTGTGCCGCAACTCTGAGATAGAGGCGATGCATGCTGAGATGGAGACGTCCTGGTATGGGCATCTGAACTCTCTTTCTCTCTGTCTCTCTCTTTTGATTCTGCATTATTTTGATTCCTTCTACAGAATGCGTGCCCAATGGCCGAGGACTCTGTTGTTGGCATTCTTGGACAATGCGCTATGGCTGTAGCATCTCTTAAGCTGGTCTCCTGGCATCAGCCTCTGCAAACTCCTCTTCAATCTCCGCAAACCTGAGATGTGACCAGACTTGATTTCTCTCTCCACCAACATCTCAGGAGATGACCAGACTTGATTGACTCCATTATTTCAACTAGTGAGATGTGTTATCTGTTAAGTTATCGCTAGCGTGGGATAGGAAATTTCAAAAGCATGTTCCATAAGCATGTTGAAATTGAATCCTGGGTTCAAAATTATCCAGGGTCAACAAGTTTTGCAAACCAGAGACTGATTCGTTTGTGGATCATCATGATGGCCATCGTTGTCCTCGATCTCGGTCTCGACCTTTTTCTTCGGAGAATTTGGGGTACCATATGCTTAAATCTTGATCCTCAATTCTTCGACAAACTCCCATTAGCAGGACACTCCGTTCCTCCTTCTCTCCCTTTCCATCCTTTCCTTTCTGTCTGTCTTCCAGTATCTTCCACAACATGTAATTAGGTAATGAATTGAATGGCAATGGGTCATCCCGAGGTCCACCAGCTTTGTACGCACTCCATTTTCGTTTGATTTCCACATCGTCTCTGCAGAGACCTGCCATGACCTGCCTCTGCCGCTCGGATGCTTTCGCACGGCGAGGCAGGAAGCTCCATGAGTCCTCCAGGTCATGCAGTGGCATCCATTTTTTTGAGAAGATGTCGCAACCGCGCTTCTTCGTTGTATATCAAGAAATGAGCTCGATGTAGGGAGACTACATGCGCATGAATGCACCCCTTTCCAAGGCAAAGCCACCTGCCATCGTAACGAACAAACGCATGCAATATGGAGAATGAGATAGGGAGAGCCAGCTATTTCTTTTGTAAATTTACAGTGCCAGAAATCACTTGTCAAAAAAATAACTATTACAGTTAAAATTAATAATATATATACGTATATACAGTATATATATATTATATAGATATTTATAGATATCTCTGGCGGGCAGTACAAACTATTGTGCTTGGTACAGTATCAAACCGCCATGGCAACCAAAATTGGAACTGTACTCCCATTGACCCATTGATCGGACTGCAGTTCCAAAAAGTTATTTCCGGAGTTCAAGTTGCTAGATTCGTCACCCCACAAACGCGTTAGCGCTTGAGACCAAGAATGACAGGATAGGCTGGGCAAGGCATGATTTGCCAGCAAGCCAGTCCTAGGACTGGGCCATTGCAGCAAACAAGTTTGCAAGAGCCTCTGCCCCCATGCAATACAAACCTCCCGTGCTTTTTTGCAATAACTGGGTGCAACGTTGAAACAACGCCTTGGCTAGTTGAAATTCTTTCCAGCCGGCAGCCGGAGTGGCGATATTTTGAGATTCTCTGGCCAACATGAATTTAACCTGAGGCCAACCTTTTGCTGCTCACGGCACGAACATCCAAAACATGCCTACATTGCATGCAACCTGCAGTTTCAGTACAGTGTTTCCTTCTTTGCGGCCGTTCTGCCATTGATGCTGGAGCCAACTCTAGGATAACAGCGAAAACTCTACTCTCAAACTACCTTCAGCAAACAAACGCATGGCAATGTGTAAGGCTCAATTCAAGTCACATAGAACAAGGCCAGGTGTGAGTTTGCATCACGGAATTGAACTTTTAGAACTCACATTGTTCGACACAGGCCACAGGCCAAGCAATTCTGGGGCCAAATCCTGTGCTTCGAAATCAAATTGCCTGGCGAGCTCGTAGTAGTTCAGCCTGGGCTGTCCACATTGCTGCGATGCCAGAAATCCTGCCCTGGCCCGTGGACAAAACAAAATAATTACTGTAATAACTGTAATATGCACCTAACATCGACTCAAATTGCCCAGAATTAAGAACGGGCGCAATCCTACACGCTGAATATCTATAAAACATAAAAATAATATAACGGATATAACGCATTTGCGCATCAAAGGCGTGAAGGGAAAAAAATCCAACAAACCCCCACAAGAAACAAACAAAAAATCTCTGTCTGGACACCTGATTTGTGTCGAATGATGAAATGTGCCACACTCTGTAACAATGGGCCGCGCGCGCATGTATGTACAACAACATATCTCAGCATACAACCACTCGCAGGCTTTCAAGATTAGCTGGAAGTGACCAGGGGCAGAAAAACATGGTGCGATCGCGAGACGCAAAATATCGCAATACGAAGCACCAAGAACGTCTGACAAACGCCAGCAAATGTGCCTGAACAGGTCTCACATCAAGGAACAAAATTCCGAAATTAGGATGCAAAACCTTCTCTCCCTGACCAGCCCAACAGCGAGCCCATGCTGCAAACGGTCTTTTGCGTCAGGAAGTCAAGAGCATTGTGAGAAGGGCTTGGCCAGCCGCGCCCGGGTCCAGCAAAGCACTCTGAAGAATGCACACCACTTCCTCAATAGATCTCAATAGGATTTCCATGACAGCGCTGTCAGGATGCCAAAACTGGAGCCACTACAGTACAGCAAATCCAATCATGACAAGAAACATCACGCAAACAACCCGGTAACCCATCCCATCGCATACCTTGTCTTAGCCTTTTTTGCATGCAAGCACTACATAAACACTCCTTGCAAACAAAGCACCGCGCTGCTGGTCGCCACCAAGTCAGGCCGAAGTGCTGCATGCACCGTTTTGGGACAAATAGGAAGTTGGTCTTCAGCATCAGCAATGTGAACAACCACAACCTCAGCTGCATATTGCAAACATATCGACATCGGATGTTGAAAAATGTTCCGATTCGTCTTATTACTTGTCACCAAGTGTTAAGCGCGCACGTCTGAATGTAGAACCCTTAGCCCGCAGCATCGTTTTCTCATGCTTTCTCCAATCCCATTGCATGCCGCATGCCGTGATGGAGTCTGCCTGTCTGCTTCTCTAGCTACCTTTCTGGTTATATCATATCTATTCAACCTTTTCAAACTTTTCGCGATCTGACCAGAATCTATCCAACCATCTGGCTAATCTCTCTGTCTGTCTATCCATTCATTTATATCCGCCGACCCCAGGGGACCAGGGCGAGCGCACCAGAGAAGCAATGCCAGACGGAGAGTTTCAGTGAAGGGGAGGAACGAACATCTTTGAAGATTTTTAAACCTGAAGATATTTGAACCTGAAGATATTTGAAGGCATTTGAAGGCATGGAGAGCAAGAAGCAGCAAGAATAAGCAAGAGGCAAGAAGAAAAACAGATGAAAGAAGAAAGGCAGCTGCAAGAGCAAGAAAGATAGCAAGCAAGATGTGGAAGAAGAAAGCAAGCAGAAAGACAAAGAAGCAGCACGAAAGAAGAAAAGATCGAAAGACAAACAGCCAGCAAAAGAAGCAGACCTAAAAGCAACAGGTTGCACAGGAAGAATGGGAGTTGCAGAGGTTGCGAGGCGTTTGCTGAGATTTTGCGCTAGCTTCTTGTAGCTTCAGAAAGCAACGTTAGGCACGACAAGCAGCGTTCGGCACGACAGGCTACCCGAAATGAAGCCCGTCCATCATTCACTGCCATAATTTTTTTGGCCCTCCAAAGGGTTGCTTTTGGCAAGGATCCCAAGGCAAGAGCAAGGGGCCAGACCAAGCCATGGATGGGAGTTGCACACATTGCGGAGCTCATGTTCTAAGATCCCTGAGATTGCTGGAAGAATGGGAGCTGCAGAGATTGCGAGGTCGTTTACTGAGATTTTGAGCTAGTTTCTGATAGCTTCAGAAAGCAGCATTCGGAACGACAGGCTGCCCGAAATGAGGCCCATCCGTCCATGTTTTGGCACTCCGAAGGGGGTGCTTTATGGCAAGGGCCCCAAGGCAAGGGCCAGAGGCAAGAACAAGACGGGAAGAATGGAGTTGCAGAGATTGCGAGGTCGTTTATGATTTATGGAGATACGAGTACGTTTGGGAATGAAGTCACTGTCAGATGCTCGTCATGGACGTGATTGTGTTCCCTGAAAGGAAGGTTTCCAAAGCAGCCCAGCTTCTCTTTGCACAGTCCAACGTGGACGGGATGTTTGGGGGAGGGTGCGGCAAGGGCGCGGGCTCACACAGCAAGCTGGCGTTGCTGGCCAAAAGCACGGCGAGGGCATACCCGACAGCCGGCCAGGGGCCCACTTGAGGGTAAAGGATCATAAATCGATGATAAAGACGAATTAGCCCCTCTTGGACCAGCTTGGGGCCAGGGCTATGTTGGCCCGTCTTCGAGCTATGTTGGCCTATCTTGGGGCTATGTTGGCACATCTTGGGGCTATGTGGGCCCAGCTTGCGGGCCATGTTGGGTGGGGCTTCTGTTGGGCCTCTTCAGTCACAAGATCAAAAAATGGGAAAGCCGCAAAACACCGTAAATTGCGGTATGTTTGTCGGGTCGGCAAGGAGGGAGGCCTACGGCAGTGCCACGGCCACGGGGGCCTGGGGCCCCGGCCGAATTTAAAGGCTTACGCCTGACAGCCGGCCGGCCAAGCAATCCAAGCAATCTTGGCACCATGTTGGCCCTATGTTGGGCCTATGTTGGGCCTATGTTGGCCCATGTTAAGCTATCTTGGAGCTCTGTTGGGGCCATGTTTGGAACATCTGTGTTGGAACGAGCTTAAGTTGCCAATTTTCCCCCTCCTGGAGCCCAAAACCACGTAAAAACAAAGGTTTTTTAATATCGCCAAGATAAAATCTGTGGCCGCCGAAGGGCCCGAAACACCGTAAAAAACAATGTTTTTTTTTTTAACCCCGCAAGCAAAAAACACCGTAAATTATAGGTCCTTCAGTCCTGGGGAGTCGGCACGGGGTGAACCGGGGGTGGGTTGGCGGCAGGGGGCGCAGCGCCTAGGCCTCTGGCAAGGACACGGGCTGCCCCTGGGTCCATGTTGGGCCAGGTTGGGCCCTTCTTGGGCCCAGGTTGGGCCTATGTTGGCCTATGTTGGCTCTATGTTGGCCTATGTGAGCCCTATCTTGGCCCATGTTGGCCCCCGTACGTTGGCCTATGTTGGGGCTATGTTGGCCCCATGTTGGCTCATCTTGGGGCCTATGTTGAGGCTATGTTGGCGATATGTGAGACCATTTCTGTTGAAAGACTCCAAGATGCCAATTTTTCATTCCCGGACCCCTCCGCGGAACCAAAAACAACCAAAAAACCGCGGTTTTTAACTTTCGCCAACGAAAAAATTGGGATCGGCCGAGGCTACGAAACACCGCAAAAAACGATGTTTTTGTGACCTCACACACACGAAACAACGTAAATTTCAGTGGACACGGGGTGAACCGGTGGTGGGTCAGCGGCAGGGGGCGCAGCGCCTATAACCTTCGGTTACCACGGAAGGCCTCCGGCAACGAAGGGGCTACCGCCCTGTGCCGCCGACCAGCAAAGGAGCACTACAGGGATAGTCGGAGAGATGAGAAGCTGACAAGAGCATGAGCGCAACAGCTGACATGCTTTAATTCCTTCACTCTGGCGGTTTCACGGTTGAAAAAGTGGGGTAGGACTGGGAACTTCTTGGTGGCGGACATCATCTTCTGAGCCTTTCTGACATTTATCTCATTGTGTTTTTGCAGCCGGGGTTGGCCTGAGTCCGTCCTTCGGCCGTTTTGGGCTGGGGTCGTACAGATTGACGCGCGCCGTCTTTTTGTACATGCTTTTTCGTTTGCTTTCCCTCCGCCTGTCCATATATCTGTTTTCCGGTCGCTTTTTATTCGGCTGGAGGCAGCACATACATTGACTTCAATGTAGCATAGTTTTCGGCAACTGGATCACGATGGTGGGATATTTTCGACCACAGTTTTGGGGTCATTTTTTGCTGTTTTTTTGGTGCCTGCCAAAGGCCAAAACACTGTAATTTACGATGTTTTTGTCGCTTTGGCATGGAAACACAAGCTCTTGCAACATGCTGACAGCTGTGTAGATACATTTTTTCTTGCTAGAATGGTGTCCAAAAAACACTATAGTCACTATAATATATAAATACAATTATATAAATACATATAAATACGGTGATTTGTGTTCCTAGGGGCAAAGCATATCGTAAATACATGTAAATACCGTGCGAGGCGCCAAAAACAGCAATATTTACGGTGATTTTTGTCGCGAAGGCAAACAATAGCGAACCACCGCCAATATGACGGTTTTTGGAGCCATGCGCGCATCACCTTCATCATCAACAACAGCAACGATAGCTACAACTGCGACACCAGCAACGACAGCAACAACAGCCACCAGCAACAGCAGGAACCCTTGGGGCATTGCCGGTGTGCGAGCAATTTGATGTGTTCTATTCAATTCAATGCAACACATTGCAGCACTATTCTATTAAAGAACTACCGTAACTGACTATTAGCTCTTCTCGCTTTGTTCATTCGTTGATTTATCAGGATTCATCGACCTATCCATCTGTCTCACTCATGCCGCCCGCCAAGAAACATCTATGCCAGCACCTGCGCTTGCCAAAGAAAGAGCACCACCACTCCTGGACCCACAGGCACCAATATCCAAGAAAGCTCTTGTCCACTGTCTCTTGCTTTGTTGGGCTCGCTGGCTGGGTTGGTAGGTGCGAAGCCTTTGAAGCAGTATCTTTTGAATTCTTTTGATACTGGACGATACTCGTGTCCCGAACTGTTGACGCTAAGTTGCTTGGCGTTGGGACTCTTTGCAGTGTGCCAACTCTCGCTCCCTCCCTCCCTCCCTCCCTCCCTATTTCCAACTGCGCCGAGATTCCATTCATCAAAGCAGTTCCCTTTGTTGGTCCAGACCATCAGCTCGACCACGGAATCCTGCAGGGCTGTGGCTTTGGAATATTGATCGTCAGAATATGTTTGGTCAGCCTGCACATCTCTCAAAGAATCTTTCTCCCTCTCTCTCCCTCCATCTACATCGCCATCAGGTCTCAAGAGTCTGAGTTGTGCCACTGAAGCTGAGAGATAATTGGGCCTTGGGATGTGCGAGGACCTCTTCGCCCCACTGAGAACCTTCCTGCAGCTGTTGGACACCTTGCGAGCTGCTCACCACAAATTATCAACAATACAAACTGGTAACAAAACTGCACAATAAGGGTTACCAAATTTACTTGTTGTTCAAGACACATACAGCCCGCTTCCATGGCTTTTGCTTGTGAAGAGGTCTTTTCTTGGCGTCATCGATAGCACCGCATAGGGCTGTCAGAACACTGTGCTCCGTGGCTGCCTCGCGCATGCTTTGCTCGCCAACAAAGGTGTGAGGATGGATTTGATATCATGTTCAACATGTCCCGACACCAATATCACAAATAAGACCAATCTTGCTCTCAATCGCCATCCCGGAGGGTCAGTGTGATAACTTTTTTTTTTTGCAGCGCCTTTCCCATGAAGCGGCCGGCAAACTTCCGGGAAACTGTGGCAACCTACACAAGGATGCACAGCTCAGACTTGCAACCTATGCAGTTTCCACTGCAGATCATGAAGGCGATACTCCTAAGCCACGCGCCGCTAGTCCTCCAGGTCTTGATTTGTCTTCAAAAATGAAGGAGACCATGCACCGGTAGTAGGCACCATGCCTTGGACGGACTGGGAGAAGCCTACCCATTCTTTCAAGTTGCATCTTTGAAAGTGCAATCAGCCAAGCGGAGTTTGGGTTCCAGAAAATCTGTGGACGTGAAAGGTACTGTAGGATTCGACTGCAGTCAAGTACAATGTGGATCGATTTGAGGAAATGTGTGTGTGTGTCTCTCTCTCTCTCTCTCTCTGTCTGTCTCTTTCTTTCTCCTCTATCTTCCCCCCATCTGACTTTCTGCCTCATGAAGAACGGCCAGCTCCAACTCACAAACATTGCGATCACTTTTTGTCTTTACTACTTCCCAACGGTTTTGGTGCTTTTGCTGTCAAATGCATTCATTCACTTTGAAGAACTGTCACAACTGCTCTGTTGGATTCGGCAAGGGGCGCACGCCAAAGAGCTGCCAAACAACATCGGGCAACACGCGAGTGCGAAGGTGACCAAGTGCTGATCTTCATATCCTTCAGCTCCAATGGGACCTCAAATTCAAAGCAACCCTTGAATTCTGAATCTGTCGTTCACGTTGGTTCCAGACATATGCTGTGTTGCTGTATGCAAGTGAATTAAGGAGTCTTCGCCAGAATTGCGACAGTATACTTAGCAACAACATAACTTAAACATATTTTGATAACATGTTGATAAAATAAGTTATATAGACAGATTAATTACATCAACATATATATATATATAGATGGCCAAATGTGAGCTACTCCCATTTTTTCCAAGTAGCATGCACAATAAAGTGGAGGTGCGGCCCTATGCCTGGTTCAAATCTGTCAATTCTCTTGGGAGATGGCCAGGAGAAGCTGTCCTGCAGGATGCAAGCAGTCAAAACACTTGGCTTGGCTTCCAAGGACTACAAGGACAGAATGTTGGAAACAGGGGTTGAAATTGAACTTGAGAAGGGGTGACACGAAAGGTAGTTGTGTCACAGGGGACGCGGGGGATCACTCAGTGCGAAAGCCGACATGCGACCGGGCATGACCGGGCCCTTTTCTGCTGACACCAAGCCTTAGGCTTGTCAATATGGACGTCATGCGCTAGCAAATCACCGCTTTGACAGGACGAAGGGAAAATTTCTGTCCAGCCGAAGCATGGAGAAGCGCCGACGTTCCTTTGCTTCACCCGTTTGCTTGCAAAAGTGAAAGTGACGTGGCAAATGGATGTCGAAAAATCCGAATCGCAAGTCGAATGATGATGATGATGATGAGGATGATGACGATGATGCTGATGATGAGACACTGCGAAGGGGCTGCTGCGTGAAGAGACGCACAAGGCATGTGACGAGAGTTCACTTGGGGGGGGGAGCATGGAACTGGACATTCAGAGCAGGGCGGAGATATCTGGATCCGAAAAGAGAGCACCCCACGATGTCCATGGTTGCTCATCACTTAGTCCATTTAAATAGCCATTTGGAGGTATACATTGTCAGACACACGCATCGTGCGGGGAAGAAAAAAACACGATCAGTGTTAGCACAAACTCCAATGTCTCTTTTTGCGGTACCTATGGATGCTCGAACCACCTCGAACCTGTCACTTTCATCGCACCGTTGGGTACTTGGAAAATGGATGTCGAAAAATCCGAATTTCAAGTCGAATGATGATGGTGATGAGGAGGATGATGATGATGATGATGATGTTAATGATGATGATGGTGATGATGACGAGACACTGCGAAGGGGCTGCTGCGTGAAGAGACTCACCAGGCATATGGCGAGAGTTCCCTTTGAGGGGGGGAGGGGGGAGGGGGGGGGTCTCTTTCTCCTGGTTGTTCAGGGATAAGGGGTCCAGCCCGCCCCTTTGCTTCGCAAAGTAAAACTCAAGGTAGCCCGCTAGGAGGCTACCTTTCGTGATCAGAACCTGCAGTGTCCTGCGTAAGGCCGCATTGTTGAGAGCACCATGTAGCAGTTCCCCTCTCTTGGCAAAGGAGCCCGCCAAGAATTGGCAGGAGCTTATGGCATGCATGCAACAACTTCAGGCGACTGACAATCTTGGAGGTAAATTCGCTGATCGAGCCTTGGTCTTCCCAATTCCACAAGAGTTACTGACAAATTTGGTGCATAGCACCAAGTCCGAATGTATCCAAAGCCCAGAATGCACCAACTCACCAGTCAACTGCATCCAACCGGCCTTGCAACTCCACCACCTCTTGCAATGCGGTGTGTCACTTTACTATCAGATACTACAAGCAACATCAAGCAACCCAGGCTGAAACGAAGGAGTTGCCAGTTTGCTTTTTCAGCTGCCCATGCGATGGCTGTCTCTTGGACCGAAGTGACCTTAATGCAATGCAACGTCATGAAAGCGTTTTTGGACAACGTCTGCGTCACAACTAAATGGGATACAGAAACCACCATGAATCATAACCCATAGTACCAATAATAACGACATATAATCACCTGATTCACCTGCCCCTTTAATCCAATTTTCCCATCATTTTCCTGTAGATCCTGCCCACCTTTCTCTGCCAGCGAAAGATCTGGGGGCAAAGCTGCGCGGGGGCAACCTGCGATTCTTTGCAGGTGGCTTTGTGCGGCATGAGAGCATGCGGGACGATGACTACTTGCCCGACTTGTACCCGCAAAAAATCAAAAACTAGAGTTGCAAAATGCAGAAGTCCATTCAGGTGCATTGAGAAAATGCAATTTGATAAATTAGCATGTTTCATCATAAATGTATTCTTCCCCCTCTTCCTCTTTCGCTGTCCTGTAGACTGACAATACCAACGTAACACGAATCTATGTCAATAATGTGAGCTTTATGATTCTTGTTCGCTTGTTACAGTATGATCCGCTTTGCGCATACGGTATGACGATATGCATTCACTTGTTCGACGTTAGCCGCTCCACGCCAAAATTTAAAATGACTAAAAACAATTAAAAACACGTACAAAGACCATCCGCAATGAAATACAAAATCTTTGCCAGAGCATTCAGCAAACAAGAGACCCAGAAAGAACACCACACGACGGGCTGGCAATGTTCTGGCATCCGGCAACAGTTTGGACACGAAGCGCCCACCAATTGGGACCGAGGGGTAAGCTTCCTCACACTCCCGAGAAAGGGGAGCGAAGATGAGCCAAGTGCAGTTCAACAATGTTAGAGAATCTTATGCATTTTCTACAGAGCACCAATGGGGCCATGCAAAAGAGAAATAGTGGCCTGCAGGAATCAACCCAAACTCTGGATGTGAACAAACTCCTCCCCAATTCTCCAAGAGTCGTCGAGAAGCACCACAGCTGAGTCCTGCCATTTTGGCAACCGACGATGCAAAACACATCAAACGATCAAGATCAAAGACGTAAATTTGGATTTTCAAATTCTTTAACAAGGTGTGAGCTCTCCTTCCACTGTGGTTTAGAGGTTGAGCGCGACAAGGAGTGCATCATAACATGTATGTAGTCTTATGTCCTGAGGATCCGAACTGCCCAGAACTACCCCGACAGGCAAGGCCCCCAAGAGCCAGGCGATTCCTACAGACCTCTGAAGCATGATCAAACCTTTAGTCCGTTTATATCCCCGTTGGACAGTAGTCGTGGGGGTCTGACCCCCAAAAAAGCTAACAGCCACCAGGATATAGTTTTAGGATTTTTAGGGTGTTAAACCCACTAGGGTGCACATGTCAATGGATAAATCTAGGGGGTCTGAGGTTGGCATTCGGATGTTTTGATTTAAAGATTTACCCTTCATGCATGGTGCCGCAAACACGCTCGTGGTGGCCCGAAGCACGCCTAAGATTAGGGCCCCTTGGATTTGGGGTTGCCATTGATCTTGGATAAAATCCAGCCATCCTCTTTGATGAAATCCAAGGGCCTGACCCCATTTTAGCTGGCTTTATTATTATTATAATTATAATTATAATTATTATTATTATATATATATATTTATATATATATATATATCGAATCTATCCAACTTGCAGGTGGCTACAGCCCATGGATTTGAGCCAGGACCGCCACTCTTTATCCTGGGGTAAACTTTTCGGGTGCGCCTGGAATCCCAATGGTTTTATTCCTTCCCACCCTGTTGACTCGCACCTCAGGATGGCCCAATTTCCGAAGGAATGAATATATTCCATTCCGCAACCCTTTTGGTCCTGCGTGAATGGGTTACGCGATGAGCAAAACCCATTTGAAACCTTTGGGTCCGAGCCATGGGGCCATAAGGTGCAAAACCAAAACAGCCTGAGGCAAAACTATCGGAACAGAACTTAAAGTTGCGACAGCAAACTTCCTTGATAATCGGACAGCATGCACCATAACAACACAAACAGGACTGCTTTGTGACTGTTTGCGCGCTCAGATTTCGTGGCAAATATTCAAATCCTTTCCGAACTTTTCGATGGAAAGGGTCTCTAGGCTGTCGACTACGAAACCAGCCGAGAGAATGCCTGTGGAGGCTAGGGCGTATCTAGATGAATAGAATATATACAATCTAGTATAATTGTCATAATTGATTATTCACGTATTTTGTAAATAGAATGCACCTGCTAAACCTGAAACCTAAGAATTCAACTCAATAACTAGGTGCTTTATGGTATTTTCAATGTATTTTCCCTTTTGCCCTAGAAATTCTTAGGGCACCGTAAGAATATGCGTTCAAAACCGTTGACCGAGTTGAAGTCCGTTCAGATGCGTTCGAACCCATTCAAACCCCCATCCTAGAAAGGTAAAACAAATTAGCCTAGCAGTACCCGTTCAAACCCGTACCAGTTCAAATGAGTTCGATTCAACCCCCGTGCAAAATGAGTTTAGAATGAGTTCGCTGCCCGTTCGCGAATGCAAACAAATGTTGCCTTTTGTTTCTTTCATAGTTGCTCTAAGAATAAGTGTTCGGACCTGACTTCTTGCGTTTGTATTAGAAATCGTTAGAAATTAGGCGAAATGCACTCGAATATTATTTCAATTGCACTAAGAACTTCTGGATTAATGTTTACCCGGCAATATCTGTGCATATATATTACTTTCAGTGCTTTATGGCCAAGGCCCCCATCCCTGCCGCAGAGCTTCCGGAAGATCAGTTGAGAAATTGTGAGGCAACAAAGGAATGATCACTCAATATCACTCATAGATTACACGCAGATAAGTTACAGTAAGATAAGGGATGACATTTCAGGTGGCAATTCTTGAAAGAAACTTTGAGTGCTGAGAGTGGAAACAAATACGGAAACCAATCCATATATAATATACAGAATTAGCACTAATCTTAAATATGCTTTATTTACAGTGACCGTGCTTGACATGTGATTAGCTGCCTTGCGCTATTTGCTTGGGGGCGTGCCGACTATGTTACGCAGTGCTGTTTCAAGCTATTTTTCACATTGCATGTCTCAAAGAGTGCCATGTGACGATGTGACCTGAGGCTTGCATAAGAGATGCAATGACATGCAATGATTGAAATGCAGCGTCATGCAGCATGCCCGCTTTATCTTCGATTGCGGCTGGCTTGGTATGAAGACACACCTTGCTTGGACCAACTGTCGCAAAACTGAAATATGGTTGGACACCTTCATGGTTGCCACAACCACGCCAGGTCCTGATTTGATAGCCACAATATGTCATGTGGGCTACCTTGAAGATCTTCAAGTAAATTTCCGAATGTCACCTGAATGATCCTGAATGGCCTCCAGAAGTTTTTGTTTGGCGTGGTTGTTTAGATTCTGGCGGGCAAGTCCTTTCTTTGTTTCCAATCCTTGCCGCACCACTGCGCTCTAGCCAAAGAAATCCGAACACATGTATGTACCCCAAAAGCAAGTATGACAGGTTCAGAAAAAAAATCAGTAATATGTGCACGTGCAGGCTGCCAGACTAACATTTGGTCATAAGTTTCTACGAGCAAGGGTGCGAAAACCAAAGCAACCAAACAAGCCCGTGGATATACCAAGGCAAATCCAAAGTCGCGCATCAATCGTATAGAGTTGAGATGAGTTGAGAATTTACCACTCCTTCAGCCTGGCAATGGAATTCAACTCCGGGCAGGACTTCTTGGTCCTGCGTGTCATCCATTCTGCAAAGTACGACCAGGACAGCCCAGGTGATCCAGTCCAAGGTGCAGAAATCTAAACACCGTCTTTCTATGATATTTTCATATATTTTCTATGTCTTTCTCTAGTCACTCGTCAGGAGATGTTAGCTTGAAAGCGGCTGTGACTACCTTTAAGGTCTTCCAGAAAAGGTCCATGGGACAATTTTTTGACAATTATGTTGATGGTTGTTGATGTCTTTTTTGGGCATTGTATGCATCAGGGCGTCAATGATCGATTTGTCATCCACGCGCTGTCCGCAACTTGCCGCAATCGCCGAAGTATCCCGAACTCTGTCTCTTCCTAGGCTTCGGACGAGCCCAACATGCAGCCTGACTCCACGAGTGCAGCACTTGAGGAACTGGATCTAGACCATGGCATAATGCATCACAATGTTCATAGGGTATGATTCCAGCATTTATTTGACGTCGTTATATTATGTTATATTGCTGCTCATGCGCCATTTGGATGCTATCCGTGTTCTGCATTGTTCGCAGCCAAATGTCCAAATCCTTCAGGAATTCGGGGCCAAGCACCCACCAGGACAAATCCTTGAAGCGCTTGCCAGCTTCAAATAAAATCGCAGCTGCTGTCCGGGGCGCCTGATGTGGGTTAGGTGCTTTCACGATTGATACCCTTGGGTCATCGTGGAAGATTTGCACGCACTGTACTGTACAAGAGGCTGGCACAAAAAATGAAAAAAACACGAGATTGTCACTCTTGGATTAATCCCCTGAATAGAC
Organism: Cladocopium goreaui; assembly: GCA_947184155.2. Classification (NCBI taxonomy): domain Eukaryota; class Dinophyceae; order Suessiales; family Symbiodiniaceae; genus Cladocopium; species Cladocopium goreaui. Next base: position 132,831 of record CAMXCT020000601.1, on the reverse strand, counting down.
GAACCAAGGCGCAGAATTGGCAGCGGTGGGTTGCAGAGCAGCCAGTAGTGAACGTGCAAGACAATCTCTGCGGTTGCCAAACGATGATGCAGCAGCTTTCCTGGTTTTCCTCAGCATGCTTCAGAAACTTTGATGCCCTTTTGGCAGCACAAGTTCAATGTGTACCTGGCATGCGACATAGTGTTGTAGCATTTGTACATTCAAGAAGCGTCCCCGAACGACCCTCTCCTTGCTTCTGAAACTCGGCCAGGAATGCCGGGAACTGCTCCCCACAGCTAGCAAACAAAAAAACACTTCCTGGCTTGGAAGAACGGTGCGAGTTTCCAGTCAAACATGGCGGCTCAGGGGAATGTGAACAATGCTGATGGGCCTGCACATGCCATGCAGATTGTGCACGTACATGCACTACATTTACATTTGCATTTACATCTACCAGTACATCTGCATCTACATTTCATTTATATTTATATACATTACATGCACAAAGGAAAGGCAAAATAATATGAATAACAAATAATGACTAATAAATAAATAAATGAATAAATAAATAAATACATGTGTATGATTATATAAACATATATGCACACACCCAGTACCTGTGTAAAACAAAAGAACCATTTTCAACAACCAAAACAAGTCGAAGCATGTCACAGCAAATCGGGTATCCTGTTGCCATAATTCAAGCGAGGCAAACACTTGCCACTGGAATCGGGTTCGCATCTTCACCAGGTCGTCCAACTGGAATCATGAAAACAAATGCCTGCAGGATCCTGCAGGTACATGGCCCTGTCCCTACAGAGTTACAGCCTCTACACATCCTGAGCTTGGAGTTCCAAAGCTTTTTTTTTTTTTTCAAATTTCCCCTGGGAAAGAAACATCTATTCCTATCAAAGACTTAACTCCGCCCTGGCGTATCTGGAATAATGAAGTCATATGCAAATTTAGTATATACTAGTATGTAATTATGTGATATGATATCATATATGTAAATTATGTAATTATAATATATATATATACACACATATATCTCTACATATATTTGTGGGAAAAATGAGACCATGCCTTGTGTGCCTGGTTCCAACTAACAACCGTCTCAAAGTTTCAGTTGGCCCATTTTGATCTCTTTCCCATTGAGAACAAGCGCTGTCTTGTTCTGAAATGGAAAGTCCAAGGTGCAGCTCTTAAGGCAGGGCCAGAAGAACTTGAAACGCATCTTGCAGTCGTGCGTCCAAGCACCTAAGCCGTTTCGCACGGGAAATAATGTAAAAAAGAATAAACGATAACAAAAGCCGTGCTTGATGTCAATGCGCAACAGATTGTGTAACCCATTCTTGACCTTTCATTCCCTCCTGCCGGTCTATGACGTCGTCCTGATCTAGGTGTGTTTTTGTGAATGGAGTCTGAATCCGCCAACAGTTCAAATGAAGGGCAAATATGGGTGCATTCCCAAGAAACCCTTACTGATAGAATACATATAGATTTAAATCGGGGCAGCATGTGTTGCATCAGCATAGCAAATAGAGAGATGATTTATGCTAATTTTTACTATTCACTTACTGCATCACATTCATATGTACTTTATGACAAATTCATATCAGCTACCGTAAATGATTCCAAGTGTTGAAACTTCTGTCCTTGGACTGTCTGTCTAGTATGCATATTATGCCGTTCACTGCCAAAGCACTTCTAGACTTGGTTGAGATCGGGTAGGTTGATGCCTGAAACCGGGCGCGAAAACACAAAACACACTATATAGTGGTAGTGGTGCTATTGGGGTTCTGTTCGAGCAATTGAGCAATTCACAGATTGAAGCGGCAGGGGAAATTCAAGCATGCCATAAGCAGCTTCAACGAGCCGATGGCATGGAAAGCAGCAACAACATCGCAACATTGCTGGAGACAAACGACGTGGTGGCTTCGACTACTTGTTTGTCCAGCCGTGGTTGGCCAAAGAATGGAATCTCGACAACTGTCAATTTGTGTCCAGGATCTCTCTCTATCATTCTCTAGTTAAATACTAAATATAACTGACACATAGTCTATAGTATTATTTTAGCGAGATGGATAGGACTTGGACAGAACCCCCTCCAACCCTCCTCTTGCTTTCTGTGCTTGAGCAGTTTCAAATCAGAAAATCACAATTTTTGCTGCCATGGCAATGTCGTCTTCCTAGATCAGGCTGCTGCAATACCAAAAGCGTTCCCCTAAGATCCCCTAAGGATGCCAATTCCTCAGAGCGGCGTCAAAGCACAAAACAGTACTGGTTACCGGTTGAATCTCATAGGTTTCTGGCAAGCCATTGCGACCAGTGTCACATCGACGAATCAGCTCTTCTTGCTCCCAGTCTGCCTGCTCACTTGGAGCTCCGACCATGAAACACCAATGTCGTAATGTCGTAATATCTCCCAACAATGGACTTGAACATGCTTGAAACATGCCACCGAATCATCTACCGAAACAATCTGAAACGAGTCCGATAACATCATTACAAGAATATTCCAGTTATGGACCAGTATGGACTAAGAATGAGTACAGTAGTAGGATGAACAGTGACTATTGTGGGTTTTCGACCCCGCCCTCCTGCACCAGCCAAAAAAATGTGCATCTGTGTCCAAGTTGCCAAATCCATGCCAGCTGCTGACATGAGCTGCCGCAACCTTCGTATCTTTTGCCATGCTGGCAAAACTTTTGGGATGACTCCGGGGACAGTGTGAGAAGAGTTTCAAATTCCCAAACTGCTAATATCTGCTAATACAAGTCCTGTCAATGCTTCGCATATCCAAGCATTCAAGGCTGCATAGACTTGCCATGACCTGCCTATATCTTTCACCAAGAATTCTCAGGATTTAAGCGCCCTGCCCACTACGGTCCAGAAAGCCGATCCGAGCTATGTCCATCCTCCAGAAATAAAAGCGATAAAGCATCGTAAAGCAACATTGAGGGTTGAAATGCTGCGCTTCTGCTATTGAGATTGGGCTTTTGGATGACTTGAAGCCTATGAATCATTCCGAGCACTGCACATCTGGCATGCTTGTAGCAAAGTCACCTCAGCTTCAGCTATGGTGGTGAAAAAAAAACAATCAGCAACATGATGCTTCCAAAAAGTGGAGCTCTCACTTGAGCACATGCCCGTGAGGTAAATGCAAGCAAAAACGATTGTCAAAAAGCATCCTTTCAAGTGTGAGACATGACTCAAAGAAACCTCACCAGTGGCAAAGTAAGCCATTTGGCACATCACGCTACTCAATCTCCATGTATCGTGCTTGTCCTTTGCAAACAGCAAAAGATTCATCTACGAGAGGCAGACCAGTCTAGATACCATTAAATCCATTAGCAGCATTAGCACATCCTCAGGACAAATTCAGTGTGGCCATAGGGGCAGCACATCTGACATCATCTGATCATCTGACTAGTCGTGAGGTCGCTTCCGATCTGGCATCAGCGGCATCAACTTTAAGAGATGCGCAAAGGCCATCGCAATGCTCTTGTAGTCAGTAGGCTTATCCAAACAGCGAATTTGGGAGTCGATCTCTTCCACGCTTGGCTCTCTGAGAGAGCTTGTTTGACTACTTCCACACTTGTCATTCTCCAAAATAGACTTCAACGTCTGCAAACCTGTCTTGGTTGAAAACTCTGGATGTGCCTGTGTGCTCAAACAGTTTTTCATGCTCATTCCCCAATGTCCGCTGTGGCAATATCCCCAGGAAGTGGCTTCTTTCGGGAGCAGAGCAACTGCATCTGCATGGTGGCTGAAAATGTTGAGACTTTCCTGTGCCAAGTTCAAGACTGTTTTGGCATTGTCAGACATGGGGTATCTCTGAAGTCCTGATTGGGTCCCTGCAGGATTAATGATCACAGTGCCACCCAGTGCCCGGCAAATTGCTTGATGTCCGAAGCACACTCCCACCAAAGGCCTTTCCTCCCGGACTAGCTTTTGCAAAAAACCCAAAAGCTTGGGAAGCCACGAGTCATTCTTGGAACCACTCGCGCACGAAGATACACTTCCCATTAGTATGAAACCGTCAAAGTCGTTGCAGTTTGGGAAAGCGTCATTAGCCACGTTGCACACTTGCAGCTCGAACGTGTTCGCCCCAACATCCTCAAACATCTCCATCAACATTTGTATCACTGTGGCTCCGTACACCTGATCATAGGCCACGTTCAAGTAACAAATTGAACGTTTGGGTCGAATCACTGGGCCCACTGTGTGAGGCTGGACCTGTTCCAATAGTTCGGCTTGAAGGTCTTTTGTTGACATAACCCTGGCAAATCCCTTCATATTATGCAGTCCCGAAGCATGTTCTTCGGCAGACTTGGCCGCACACGCATCATCCACAACTGTGACCAAGAATCCAAGATCGGCTGCATCTCTCACAGCTGACTCAACACATTGATTTGTCAATTGGCCGCACACAAGGAGATACCGCACACCGAGGTTTCGCAAAACATATGCAATGTTGGTGGAACAAAATACGGAGCAGGAGGTTTTCGGTAAAATTATGTCGTCAGCGTCAGGCATGATTTCTTGCAGAACGGCAGCACTGGAATGGCCTTTAGGGACAAAGAGTGGGCCACTGAGTTTGTAATCGAGAGACTGATCCCGGCCATCAAAAGTAAGAGCCTCAATGACTGTGTAAATGACCTCTGTACATGCTTGACGAGCAGCTTTCAACAGAATAGCAATATTGGGAACCATGGTCTGGTCAACTCTGTCAAAGAAATATGGTAACTCTGATCTTGAAGTGCCAGCAAAGACTCCCTGTCCCGCTCGGCTGCAATACTCCTGCACGTCGATCACTAGCACAGCTGTCTCAGAAGCTTTACAGGGAATCTGCCTGGTACATCCTGGGGAGACTTTGCTCGGATGCCCATACGGATATGCCATTGCAGCCAAGTAGATCCAAATAGCAGCGCGTGCTGCTGTGTAGCGGCTTTGATTGCTTGAGAAAGCTTGGAGTCAAGCTACAGGTGTCTTGCTGTCATATTTGTGAATCAACAAATTTCGCATGTGCATGACGACTGATTGCTGATTGGCATGGTTACAAAGCTTTTTGCGACAATGCCCTAGTGTGATGCTATGAGCCAAGCTGGACATGATTGGAGTTGCCCCCCTGGTGCCTTGTACATGTCCTTTGAAAATAGAGCCGTCCATCCCTTAGTGCCTTCCCCGTCTCTCTAGAGTCTCTAGAGCAGTGTAGTGTGCCAGCTGGCGCTTCTAAGTCCTTTGCGCCACGATTTCGAAAGCTGCGCTCCATCTGTGCAACGCGCGCCTTGTAAAAATGGGTGTGATGAAACATGATGGAACAACAGGAGACCTGTTACAAGGATAATGTCTTCAAGTCTGCGCCGTACCTTTCACATCTTTCACGAATTAGACAAATCATGACAAATCCTTTTAGTGGCCTCCAGAATCACGTCTCGCTCCGCCACAGAGGGGGGCAACTGCGGTCTGTTGGCAGTTGTCATGCCCTGCAACGGCGCATCTTGTGCGATCTACAGCAAGGTCACTACAATTCCGACAGTTCGCACTGGATGATCTTTTTGTGTAATTATCCTCCCGCATGCACACATTCGCCGTAAACATCACGACAAGGGAAGGACCCACCGCTGCACAACTGTGTTTTCTTTGACAAAATCAAACTTTATCGATTTCCGTGGGCTTGCCTCAAGCTGTGCTTGACGTAGAAGGGCCACAAACTCATTCAAATCCACACGTCCATTGCCTTGGATACAAACATGAGTTCGCTCACTGTGTCATACATTCCTCGGAGATTCTATTAGATCTTTGACGTTCTGAGAGTCTGAGAGGAAACAATTTTGGTGACACCGTGGCATGCTAATGTTCCCCTAAAATATCAGATTTTATTGGGCTACGCCCTGGAACCACCTATTGTACAATCCCTTCCCCCCAACATTAAGATTTTAAACACATGCCCAGAAGCAATGGTTTAGTATCGGATTTTTTCATTTTGGGCCCCTGATTTGGGTATGTATATGATTGTATATGTATTACATTGTACTACTAGATCTACTAGGGGGATGGGGTTAGATTAGCTAACACAAAGTATCAAGTCTATTTCACTGGTTGGTTTCTCCTATACTCGTACAACCCGTAATACGCAGATTGCCAATCTGCTGGTTGCACCCCTGAAAAAAAATCAGCCACTCACCCCCCCCACAGTTTCGCCATTTCGGCTGGATGTTTGACTCTGGGCGCTGGCAACCCTTTCACAGTGTGCACCTTTCAAAATGGTTCGAGCATCACATTTTTCGCTGGATATTCACGTCCTGGTTTCTTGTGGCCCAGCTGTTCTTTTTGTTGCGCAGACTAATCCCAATTTTCTGCAATTCAAGGGGCTGTAACAAACAGATTCTGAATCTGCTCATTACAAGCTGGATAGTGAAGGCCAAGAACAACGCATAGGTTTCAGACATTTGTGGGTTTCTGGCACTCGCGGTCGCTGTTTTTCCTTCAAGTTCCTTCAAAAAGTACTTTGAGTGGCAACCAGCCAAGAAAACAACAAATTTTCACACGTGTGTAGGTTTCAGCCATTTGGAAGAGGCAAGCATATTCTTTTTCTTACATAGACTCGGGACGATCACGGACGCATGGTAAGAAAAAAAACATCTGCCTTTTGGGATTGACCTGTAAGAAGCAGATTCACAACTCCACCACTTTTCCCCATGAAACTACAAAATCCTGGAATCTGCTTATTACAGGGTCACTTTTGGGGCAAGTCATTTTTGGTAGGGTCTTACTTGAGGAAAATCCCTGATTTTGAGGTGTCATAAGCAGATTGAAATCTTCTTATAAGACGTCCCCATCTATAATATCTTATAAACGTCTTATAATTCGATGCATTCTAAGGCATTCTATTCAAGGAAAGAAACACCAAATACAATAAACGGCAGGCACACACACACACACACCCAACAGGCTTAAGCTTAGACATCGCCACGGGCATTCGGTGGAATACAACATATGATGGTGTGATATGGTGTGATATGGTACATGTATGATTGTATCATGATGTATGATGTATGATGTATGATGTGTATATAAAATTATGCAAAACATTGCAAAACTGTGGTTGAGATGAGGCTTGACCCGTGCGAATGCTTTGCTCAAGGGACTCAAGGCGTGTGGAACACAATGCTAAGGCTACGATTCATAGGAGCTGGTCAACCCGTGTGGCGTTCCAGGGTAAGTGGGCTTTGAAAAATAATGTAAGATACGTGCCGTGTAAATCCGTGTAATATAATCTTGCCGCTGACAGGATTTCCTAGTCGTACCGCAGTGAACTCAAGATTTGTTCTCCACTCCAGTGTGAATGCATCTAACGTCATGTGTAGACTCATTTTGAGGATCTGGCAATTTGTTTACATAAAGACACCTGGTATCTAGAAAGCTTCTTGGACTTGACGCATCAAACCACAAATGGCTTTGTGCTTCTCGCAAAAAAAGTCCCTGGTGCGGCGCGGGTTCATTACACGAAACTGCAAGAGGCACAACTCCGCCTTCAGTGGTGTTTAGAGTGTGAGAGTGTGTCGAGTCGTTTAGTTGTTCTTTTATATTCTTTTGATTTCTTTTGATTTCTTTTCATCTTTTTCTGACTGAATCTGAAAGATCTTTGATAGTCTGTGGATCTTGCCGTCTGCGTCGGCCAAACGCCACAAAGCGCCCACATCCTCGCGAGTCATCTGGGCATCCTGCGAGAAACAAAGATCCGCCACATTTTCACATTTATATTGCCAATATTGCACCAAATCCCCTTTTGCCGCCACATGCAACTGCAACTCAAAACAGTGCCTTGAAATTGAAGACTATTTCATCTTATTTCTATGTACCCTGTGACTGAGAAAACCACCCAAAAACTCTGTTTCATTCCTTTTCTTAGGATCCAAGAGATTTGTGCCTGATTCAAAACCATGCGCTCGAATTCTGCATAGGAGAGCATGCCAGAACCTGTGAGGTTGAACCTGTCGAAACTGATGAAACAAGCGCAACTTGACTGCTCACAATCTTGATGCATCATAAAACACATTGCGAGACAACGCGACACGGCTTCTGATCTGAAGGCCTTTGGAAAAAGTTGGCAGGGCTGCTCATTGCTGGAGCCAAACGTCTGGCCTACAAGAAACTGAAAGAGAAGTGGCCGGCAACAAATCTGATTGAACGAGTGGCAATGTGAGAGTGAGGTTTCTGCAGAAGCTAGAGCACCACCTTACAAGCAAAGGTGGCAAAGCTGCCCGCCACCATTTGAGAACATACTGAGATATACTGAGCTAGCCGCAATTCGTCGGAGACAGGATTCACCCCAAGGATCAGTATCTGACCTCAGAGCCAAACCTAAAGCTGCAGAGAATCAGACCTAGTTGAACTGATGTGAATATCGTGAATTAATCGCACTTTATCATGAACCCTTTCTCAACATTTATTTGACTCAAGATCTGGGAACATCTGGGAGTCTAATGCTATTAAATTATGCTGCATTCCAAGTCATTCCATCGAGGACGCGGCGCATGACATGGCCTGAGGGCCTGGCGTTCCTTGGAAAAGCAGGAGCTGTTGGATGCTCAGCTCTGGAGACGAAGCTATCAGCCTCTCCGATCCGATCCGATAATTCCCATAGGTCCATAGGTCGGATGATGTCGAATGCAACCATGACAACATCGTGACAACCATATGGCAGCCATGGGGCAACCATGGGGCATGATGGACTTGGCAATTTTTGATCCCCCACCACTCCCTTCAAGCCCCCTCTGCCGCGAAGCAATCAGCTTTGCCAAAAAGATGTCTGGAGATTTCAACTTTGCATTGATCTGCATCTAACACAACTACAGTAAGTGATACAAACGAATCTAGACATGCCGACACGGAGCATGACTGAGTTCCTGTCCAGCTCTCACAGAAAGTTGATTTGAAGAAGCCTTTGAACCGTTTTGTCCCTTCCCTCGCGCCCCCAAAGACGATCCAAATCAGCAGTACCCAATCGGGGTTCCAAAGCCAAAGCCTCGGAACAGGACCAGATTGGTGGAGAATTCGAGGTGCTTCAACTGCTTCAACTGTTTAGATCTGTTTAGATCTGTTCAGATCTGTTTAGGATTGTCTTGGAGAGTTCGGAAGGTCTTTGTTCTCACAATGGAGGCGCCCATACCCAAACATCAACTTCCATCTGTGCCTCTTATCTGCACTGTGCAATTGATTCGTGTGCTGAAACAATGCATCCCAGTTCGGAGTCAGAACCCGCTTTTGTTCTTCTTTGGCGAAGGCGGTTTGAACGTGATTGAAACATTGCGGCCCTGAAGAATTCAGAAAGCATTTGGGCATGAAGTCTCTCTCTCTCTCTCTCTTTCTCTCTCTCCCTCTCGCTCATTTGTCTACTGTGGATTAATTTGGACAAGGATCACACACACACACATAAAAGAACTAAACAACTCAAGTGCACGCGCTTGGTGGTCAAAGCCTCGAACAAAATTATTTGCGTGTATATCATAGACCTTCAAGACGTTTTGAGTGAGCAATTTTCAGCGAGAAGGAGGAAGGCCGCAAATTCTTTAATTCAGGATAATTCAGGTCCGTTTTTGGGAACACTTCCAGCACAGTGCCTTGACTGACAAGGCAAGCACCTTCAAAATCCATTGCGACAAATCCTACAGTGAGAATTCAGCTTTGCTGAAAAGGCAGGCTATACTATACCTATGCAATATGGTCCCTGACGCTGCTCGCTCATGCTGGCAAGGATCAGCCACCGTTCTGTGTGGGAAGAATCGTAAGACTCTACACTGGCGAGAAAACATGAGAACGTATCAGAACATATGAGAACAGTATGGATCCAAAGTTCCAAGCGTAGTTTCTTCAAAATGACGGCAGCATGGCGATCCATCCCTGTCAGCATATTTAACAAACTTCAACAAGGCCTCCGGCTGTAAGTCTGTGAGCCCGCGGAGTGCCAAGCTGGGGGGCCAGAAGAAACAAACATGAAGCCGCAATGAAGTCCTTGAGTCCTCTGAGTTGCACTACAAAGTTAGTCACCTGGTCCATCAGCTTGGCCTAGGCAGCTCGCATCTTTGAGCGAGTGAATTTTCCTTGCTACACCTTGCTACACCCCAACCTAAGCACTTGCATGCTTTACAGATCAATGCGAAAGAGCGCACAGCGTGCAAAATGGAGTGCGCAAGAGCGACCGCCCAACTCTCTCATGCTAATTTTGCATGTTCCGGTTGGGCAGGGTCGGGGACCGGCAATAACCTGCCACTGTCTCTAAAGAATAACTAGGATATAGGGCCTGGGCATGCCTGGGCAGTGTCAAACACAGCTAGAGATCAAACATCTGTTCAGATACAGTGGCTTCAGGCGTCCGCATCCAGCATCACCTTTGCGAAGCGGGTAACTCAACCATTTTTGTTTCAACACGTTCTTTTCACCGTCCTTCACCGTTGTTCATATATTTTCAGACATTGCAGTGTTGCACACAATGATTAAACGTGTGTCACACTCCTTCACTGGATTCGGAGCAAAAGAGCTGGCCCGGCACCTTTCGATACTGTTCCAATGACAGTAGCCAGCCGCGCGGCCAGCCCTAGATTTTTTTCATATTTTTTCTGTTTGCGGCCCAGTGTCAAAGGGGCTGGTGTGGGCCTTACTCCAAACTCATAGGATAAGTCTGCACTGATTCGCATCTCAAATTCCTCCACTGGAAGAAGAGCTCACTCTTTGTGTCAACTCTGAAGGATAACTTTCAGAGAATTTTGGATTCTACCTAGAATCTGGGATCCTTGAAACTTTGCTTCATTTGCATTGAATGGCATTGTGAAATGCCAGGCCCCTCAGCAACACTTGAATTCTCTATATAGACATTCCCTTGCAAGCGGACGCTTATATAAGTCATATCTTCCTGATACAACTGATGCAACCGAAATAGCGTGGAGCTGGGCACCCCCTGTGGCCTGGAAGCCACATTTGTTAGCCATACGGAATGGGGATGGCATAGGGAAGCAAACATTCTTTTTTGCGGGTGCAATAACAAATAGAATGGTGCAACGGCTACAGAGCCCACCCGGTTTGAAGAATCAACCCTGCAAACCAAGGTACAGAACAAATTTCAGAAAGATACAAACATATTATAGTCCCACAAACAATGAAGCATGGTAACCAAATGTAACCAACATCAAACGACCGAATGCACACGCATCTTCTGGCCTTGTGAAGTTCCGTATGCTGAAATGGGCCCGGGTCCTCCAAGATCGAAAGCAAAGAAAGGCCAGAAACTCCCACTGCCAACGGTGCAAAACCTTCTGGCAAATTGTGAAATGCCGTTTCATCATGTTTCATTTGCCATTTTTGTCGCTTACTACCATCTCTTCCTCTCTCTCTCCAAATCTCTTGTGTTTTTCGCGCACCATCTCTCTCTTATATTTATTCACATGTGCTCACGTAATTCCATCAAAACATGCAATGATAAATCCACATAGTAGGTATATACGATATAACTGTATATATATATAATTTCCTTCATCTGCACGCGAATAAAAACATACTTTCGCGAACCCCTACGTTTATCTTTCGCAGGGGTCTCACATTAAAATCTATCGCTATTTTTTTCGCGAAATCTTTCGCCCCCCCTTAAAAAAACTTTTGCGAACTCAGCAAAGAAACTTTCACGGGGTCTCATGTTGGAACCCTGGCGGCCTTTGTAATGGACAATCTCTACATGGACCTTTGCATCGACAATCATTGTCTGCGCCCTCCATGCATTATTCTATTTTATAGTGTCTGCCCGTGGTTCTTCCACCTTCCATCTTAAAGCCTCTTAAAGCCCATGTGTAGCTACAACATGCTACAACTCGTATGGTCAGGATCTGTGCCACTTTCACTGCGCTGTTGACGCTGCAACGCTGCCTGCAGCCTTTTCTGGCAGTCCACACTTTGACATCTTTGTTGTCGTTGGGTTCTCTCGCGTCCCTGCTGCATTGACCGAAACCTAACTCCAAACAGCTCCTTCGGTCCTTGAGCTACGTACCTCTATTGTCCTTTATCCTTTATATTCGTTCATTGTATATATAAACATATAACATCTTTATATATTACATTACATGGTTGTATAATGTTATATTTAATATCTAATAATATTATATAAATATATATATATATATTATAATATCCTTTCTTTGCTCCTTTCAATTTCCTGTCCCGTGCCAGGTGGCATCCGCAGTTGGATTGGCTATTCTCGGCTCCTTTCCAGCTTGCACCTCATTCATGTTCTCTTGCCAACACCGAACAAAAGTCTGCGCTTGACCCAAATACCTTTCCCAAACAAAGCCATTGGGAGCTTTGACTGTCTTTGACTTCAGCAAGCCTTGTTGCCAATTTCAACAGCCACTTGATGCGATTTGAATTCAGCAAAAATCCTTGGGCAGTCGCATTGGCTTCCCACCATTCGGAACCAACTATGAATTCTTATCATTATACTCATCTTTCTCATCCCTGCTTTTGTAGGCGACAGGACCTCGCAATCTAGCTAGAAACACCTCCCCCTCTCTGCATCGGCAGGCAAATGCGCTGAACATTGAGTCAGCAGCAATTCGGTATGCCGCATGCCTATGGCCTAGGCCTATGTATGCCTGGCATGGATGCACACTTCTTTATTCGACTGACATGGAACAACCACAGTAAATGCTCTTTACACCCAACCGTACATGTTCGTACATCTTATTCGCATTAGGTAGCGGCAGGCCCGTCCTCACTCCACAGCAGGAGAAACGCCTCTACGCTGTGCGTGATAAATCCTGGCAGTAGTGCAACTGAGTACAGCTGTCAAGCAATATCTGCAATAACTGCATAAGAAAAGAACATTGTGCTCCTGACAATGCATACTGAACCAAACTTTTGGTAACAACCCTCTCGTGACTCTCGCGTGAGCTGCAAAGGAAAGGAGAGCAAGCGCCTTCGTTTTCTGAAAACAATCATATTGTCTGCAGACAAGGTTCCCATGGAAGCTCTGCCAAACACGAAAGAAGAAACGAACCCGATGATGCCGCACCAAGATATGGAGCCTGACAATTTTTTGGCGAGACCAGATTCTAGTTGGAATCCATATGACTTCTGACATCTTTACGTCCTGTGTGGTGGTCTTCATAGGTCGTCTTCCTACAATGGGGTGAGCCGCATATTGACTTTGGGGTGCTTTAAAAGGCGAGGCTGGAACTTTCACCAGATCAGAAACAGGCAATACAGTGTCATAGGCTGCGTGCTTGCTTCGAGTGGCGCAGTGTTCTTGAGCAGTGGCTGACCCGGGAGGCGTAACTTCAAAAAAGGAGGCTTCAAACAACTACCAGCTACAATAACCAACCCAGCCTAACTATTCCAAATGCGGTGCTGCGTGTAGATGTTAAAAGCCTCCTTCGATTGGGTTTCAGTGTCAGGAACTCCGGGGCCTCTGAGTTTCGAAGTTGACACAAAGGCCAAACATATCAAAATTGCAAATCTTTTCAAACTTTGAAATGACTTGGAATATCTTGGAATCCTCCGATTTTCACACCCGCTTTCTCAATCTTTCTCCATCGTACGGGAGAGATCAGGAGAGGCAGCCTGCGAACCTCAACCAAAATGACCATATTGGAGACCCCCCTACGTATCAAAATATGAGGACCGTAGAGACAATCATCACTCAAACAGTGAAACATTGGATATCGATATTAAAACGATATCCATACAATATCATACAATCATATACGTGCGAGTGTTTATAGATGTTTATAGATATGGCAGTGTGTCAAAACCTTGTACCCCTGGTGAACATCAAAATAGCTGGTAAATGGATGTTCATCCCCCTAAAAAAGGTATTAATAGGTATTGATCCATACCCATATCTATGTCAAATATCTTGAATCCATGCCACCCCCGCTTTTGGGCCCGAAGTGGTGGATGAAAACAAAATTAGCAATGCCGCAGTGCCTAAGTCGCTAGTATGGTAAACTAGTCAGCCGTTCAGATCCAACAGTCATCCCATTCCACCACGCCTTGTTCCAGTTCAAAGAACAGGGCAGTGCCAACGCTGGCAGCGCACCCAAGCAATCCGCAAAGCAAAGACCCAAAGAAATCGATGGACTTTAGCATGATATCCTTCCAGATCTGTCCAGAACACACAGCACAACCACACTCTTCCCTATTGTGTTGATCCAAGTTTACCTACTTACAGACCCCACCCCACACAATGTCCCAGGTGGGGATGAGCAAGTGGGAGTTTCCAAATGTTTACCTTCTTTTTCTCGCCCTTTAGACTTTCAGCTAATTATATAATATTTGGAACTGTTTGGAGCTGTAAGTCATCCAGAGGCCTGTCAGCCAAATGGGCGACAAGTCGCCATGGATTCTTCCTTGCAAGGCCTCATCGCGTCTATATTACTTCGCAATCATATGCAATCATTTACATTTGTGTGTGTCCGTGTGCGTGTGTGCATGTGTGCATGTGTGCATGTGTGTGTGTGCGTGTGCGCGTGTCCTCGAGCAAAACCTCTGCATTTGCGCAAGTAAGGAAACCTCACCAAAAGAATCCAAAAGAGCTGTGCAGCACCCGTCCACATGTCAGTCCATTTCTTTGATTTGAGATACTGTTTCGGCTCTTGGAGTGGGGACAATGGTTCTATCACTGAAACCATTAGCTGTACCAACCTGTGCCAGCAACCTGCTCCAGTTTTGATGTCTCGAAATTGTTTAGCCTGCGCCTGCGCTTTCTGAATTTTGATTGTTGCAAAAAACAGAAAACGAGTCAAGCCACACTTTGCCAAACGTGCCCCTTCGATGTGGTTCACGTCCCGCATTGCAGAAACAGCAATCGCCCAAGCACCTCAGCGCACATTCGCGGATGATTGCTTGGGCGTCCCCTGGTGGCTACTTTCGTTGCGAGGCGGAAACCTACACATGCATCACATGCGACACTTTGCATACGAGATGCAAACCGAAATTAGGTAATCTTTCAGTAGGTAACCTTTCTCACCGCCACTTGAAAGCAAAACATAATACATACATGCAAAATGTGTGCAGCAAATGCTTTCGCGCGGTGCTGAGCGCTGACCGCAAAATAAACCGCAGAGAATCACTTAAAACACATAGTCCACAGTCAAGCCATCGAGAATCTCAGAAACTATATGATACCGACTTACGCCTGTGGCAGGCGCGAGAAAACGACAGCTTGAAGCAAAGACCCAAGTTTTCCGCAACAATGAACTGAATACCCGAACTGCTGCCCGTAAACCGCGTGCCACTTGATCATGGCAGTTGGGCAGTTGATTCTCCACCATAGAACGTGGGAAGGAGAACACGGAAGGTGGACTTGTGACGCTTACAGAAAGGCCACGTGTGCAGGACAGCATGGGCACTTCCGTTCTTTGCGCCATGATCATCCCCGTCCTTCTCCTCCTGCTTGTCTTCTTCTTCTTCTTCATCATCAACATCACCAACATTACCATCATCATCATCATCATCATCATCATCATCACCGCCATCATCATCATCATCATCACCGCCATCATCATCATCATCATCGTCATCACCAACATTACCATCATCATCATCATCATCACCATCATCATCATCACCGCCATCACCATCATCATCACCAACATTACCATCATCACCATCATCACCATCATCATCATCGTCATCATCATCACCAACATTACCATCATCATCATCATCACCATCATCATCATCGTCATCATCATCACCAACATTACCATCATCATCATCATCATCACCATCATCACCATCATCATCAACATCATCACCAACATTACCATCACCACCATCATCACCACCACCATCTCTGTCATCAACACCATCACCATCACCATCACCATCATCATCATCATCACCATCATCGTCATCAACATCATCAACACCATCACCATCATCATCATCATCACCATCATCATCATCACCAACATCACCATCATTACCACCATCACCATCATCACCACCACCATCATTGTCATCAACACCGTCATCACCATCACCATCATCATCATCAGCGTCATCCGCACTAATCATATCCAATTTCCGTTTTTACCCTCATCATATCTCATCATCCTCTTTGTGTTTTCTTTTTATTTTTGACCGCGCCCTCCACATGGACCTTCGGCGATGCCACCCCGCCAAACTCTCATTGAGCCCGGCTTTGCATGCACCTCAACCTCTCTTAGGAACAGGTGGCCAACCTACCCCTTCATTAAAGGCCGAGCATTCAGGTGAACACAACCAAGAACTGAGAGAAACTTTGCACATGATGTGTCGATCCCAACGATCACTGCTGCTGACAAGAATAGAGAGACATGCCAAATGACCATCATTATCAGCATTGATCATCCAAATAAACAAACAAACTGTGAATGATGAAAGGAGAAGGCCCTGGCAGCAAAAGTGCGACAATATTCTCAAATCGAACACTTGGAGGCAAATCAGAATGTAAACCCCGCCCAATTCTTCAGTTCGGCGCTTGCAAGACTTCCTCCCCCGCCCGAAAAAAACATGCCCGTGCGAAAACTGCCTGGCTTCCAAAACGCACACCTTGCTTGCATGTGTAAGTCCAAGCCATATGTTTCTCACTCGTCTGATGAATCTTATTACACCCAACCGGAAAGCATGCAGCCCATGTGTTTTGCAAACGCTGCCGCCCTATCCGGTTCATAGGTGCCAACACATCAATGGAATGAAACATGTGTGCAGTTCGGGCCTGCTCTGTATCTACGCAAAGAACCTGCACTGAATATTCTGAACTTCTCCGTGCTGCTGAGCAAAGTAGTAGCATATCGGGGAACTAGACCGAAGCATATGACCCAGGAGTTTCCAATGACAGTGGAGGAGCAAAACATTGCAAAGACCTCCTCACCAGCATCGCCCTCACAGCTGGGCTATATGCTGAACGGTGGACATTTGCTGTGTGTCTGTCCAACTGGGGTGCCGTTTCAAATCCTAAAGCCCACGCCAGCAGAGTCGAACAGTGGAATGATACGGACAAGGTCTAGATTATAGGCTGTAGGCAGCACCATCCCCCCGGCCCACCGCGGAGTAAGCGAATTGAACAAATACATCCGTTCGCCCACTGGAGCCGATAGCGCAGTCAAGAACTTTCTGTTGCAGAAAACATCGGAACAGTTCGTCGCAGAAGGCTGTGAGCACATTCCTTATTATGTTCGTGGACGGACAAAGGCATGCCTAAAAAAGTGGCAATTTGGACCTGCTGTATTCCTACCAGGGAAGTGGGAAGAATGGATGGCAAACTGGCAAGCAGACTTTCGGGACTTTGGATTTGGAGATATTGATATCAAGACCCGCGGCAGCCAGAACATCATGAAGAATAGGAAATAAACGGCAAAGTTGAGACTCAGACATATCTTTGGAGCACATGATATACACTGTCATCCACAAACCACGAGGTCCAAAAATCCCCGTTGGGCGTTCAACTTAGGGTGCAACACCAGGTTTTCATCCCAAAAACAAGGTATGAGCAAAAAAAAATGAAACAATGAAAAGCTGACCTGACCCCTATTTCTGAAAATGAAAAATCAAGGTACAAAAGATTAAACCCAGTATCTCTGGGGCATGTTGAAAATCAAAAAACAAATGCACAAGAGATGAAAACAGCAGTGCGCAGCATGTGTTCCAAAAAACCCTTAAACTATAAAATCAGAACTTCCCCAGAGAACGGTCAACCACATCCTTTTCATCCCACCCAGCTTCCGCTCCCACATCGTATCAATGCCTTGTTGGCATCGAAAATGCCAAAGCTTTCAATTTCAAAGTTGCCATATCAAAAAGAAAAACAAACATTTTTTTTGAGGTAACAGCTCTCCATGTTACGCCACGCATTTGTGCCAACCCATCCTGAACCAAAGCCCCAAAGGTAAACCATTAAATTTCACATCCTTAGGCCTTAGACTTTCATCTCACACATCCCTCTTTTGAACTTTGCTGGAACAGAGTACACCACGCATTTGTGCCCACCCATCCTGAACCTACCTCCCAAAGATACACCACAAAACCTCAGACCCTAAGATTTTCATCTCACACATCTGTTTTGAACTTTGCCGGAACAGCTCTCCATGTTACACCACGCACGTGAGCCAACCCATCCTGAACCAACGTCCCAAGACACACTACAAACTTCAGATCCGAAAATTTTCATCTCACACATCCCTGTTTTGAACTTTGCCGGAACAGATTACACCACGCATTTGTGCCAACCCATCCTGAACCTACCTCCCAAAGTTACACCACAAAACCTCAGACCCTAGGATTTTCATCTCACACATCTGTTTTGAACTTTGCCGGAACAGCTCTCCATGTTACACCACGCATACGCATGTGAGCCAACTCATCCTGAACCAACGTCCCAAGACACACTACAAACTTCAGATCCGAAAATTTTCATCTCACACATCCCTGTTTTGAACTTTGCCGGAACAGATTACACCACGCATGTGTGCCAACCCATCCTGAACCTACCTCCCACAGATACATCACAAAACCTCAAACCTTAAGATTTTCATCTCACACATCTGTTTTGAACTTTGCCGGAACAGCTCGCCATGTTACACCACGCACGTGAGCCAACCCATCCTGTACCAATGTCCCAAGATACACCACAAACGACTAATGACTCAATTTTGCAAACCCATCCCCATCCAACCTCCCAAGATACACCCCTCAAAATTTCAACGTTCACCGTATAGGCGACAAAAATGTCGAGCCTTGCAAGAAGACACGGTCGAATGAAAACCTGTGTGCGACCTTCAGGCCAAAAATGGTTCTCAGTAAGCTTCAGTGGCTTAAACTACCTGCGCCCAACCTATTGCAAAAATGCTCTCAAGAGGTGTTCCCTCGGATGAAATCCTTTGGCTTCATGATTTATTTAAAATCAAAATTCTAAAATATGTAAAAAGGGGCCAAAAGCATCCAAAAGCTAAAAAGTTGAGGCCCAACATTCTTGAGGCTAAATTTGGCTGAAATCTGGCTAAAAAAACATGCTCCAGCCGCCTAGTTTCAGCCAGGAGCCCCAAACGGGGATGTCCAAAATGAAAAAGAACCTGCCACAAACGGCGCATCCTCGCCGTTGGCCAACCATTGTTCTGTAACTTGACTACAAACACGTGTTAAAAACTCTTCTGAAAAGCGAAGGAAAATGGCAACCTCCTTGCACGCACCCGTAGCCCATAGGTTGCACCCACCTGTTTCCCAAAGCCGCAAACTGCAGAACTTGGTGAGTGATCAAATAATCCAAAAATCACGCGCTGGTGGCATGACTAGGATTACAGAAAGGTGGCATGTCAGATTGAACCACAGCATGCCCCAACGAATCAAGCGCGGCAATTAAACCTGACTTGATGCATACATACTTGTCCTCGAACATCTTACTTCGCGCTCATGGTGATCCATACTGCTTCTGCAACCTGGCCACCTGACAGGCCACCTAACATTTGTCATCAACATTTTCATGATCACATTCCCCTCTCGTCCCTCGTGGAACTGTAGTAGGAAGCGGGGGATGGCAAAGGTAAGGCTCGGAGGTGCATCGGGATCTGCTGGGATGGAGAGTTCTGGTACACGAAGTTTAGCAACTCTTGCGCAGGGACGCTTTATTCTGCTATGCGCGGCGCTATTCATGCTTTGTTCAGAGGAAGCCAAACACTAGCCCAAACATTAGCAAATGTGTGCGGAAAAGACCAGCAATCACTGTAAATTGCTGAGGTACTGTAGCAAAAGCAAACAGAATCATAATCATGAATCAGGATCCTGCCGGAGGCAGCAACAAACCTACAAACATAAATCATCATAAATCTGCAGCATTTCATTCATTTGAAGGGATTGCAGGCACCACAACTCACAATCAAGTGAATACCAGCTGAATGCAAGCACCACCAACCAATGTGACCGTTTGAAAATGAGCATTGCATGAGGATTGCAATGTGCGAGTCAAGGCACCACAGTACTCCACTGTGCGACCAGGGCAGGGCACTGCACTCGAGAGTTGCCCCTCATCCTTGTGACGCGGGTTTTGGGGCATTATTATTGATCTGTGAAGTTTTTTTGACATGTTTGGAGTGCTTGAAGAATTTGACGATGATAGTCGTAGCAACTTTACGAACAAGTCTTCAACTTGCCAGAGCTCTCAAAACGCGGTAAGTGGATGTAAATGGTGGGTTGTGCTGACAATTCGTCCGTAAAAACTCAAGTAACGAGGTAAGAGACCTTTGCGTCACTGCACAAATCATCCTGCCATGAACCTTTACACCCCAAATCCCCTGACCCATCAACCCTAAACCCCAAAACGTG
>CAMXCT020000601.1:0-107500 GCA_947184155.2 Cladocopium goreaui | reverse complement strand
CTCGGCTCATGAACAGACTTAGCATGACTCAGCATGACTCAGCAAGTCTGCTGTCCAAAGTGTCGCGTTTATATAATCAGTTTAACCAACCGTATGCCAAGGATTCGAATCTAATAAAACTGTTTCTGTTTACACATGCAGTACCGAAACGAAGGGTATTGGCCTTTGCAATGCAAAGGAAAGGCATTTGCTTTTCCCCGGCAATGGACTACACCCCAGAACCCAGCTAGTATTCATCCCAACATCCAAACATGCCACCAAAGCCCATCTGCATAAGTAGATTGGTGTCGGAGAGTTATCTGACTCCAGAGTTGTGCAAAGCGTGGTGCCGTCTGAATTGCAACGAAGGCTCCATGAACAAGCAACGTTCTGGGACAAACCAAGTCGTGAAGCACTTGGCCCATTGTCTGGCCAGTCAGTCCGGACTGCTGGCAACCTTAGCAACACATCTTGAGCCATCGCCATCTGTGTCAACAAAATATCACAACTCAAGGATATGATTTTCAAACATTTCAACCCATTTCACTCTCTTACTCTGCTCCTGTCACATGAGGACGGGTGAACTTGTCAAAGTTGCAGCTTGTAACATGACCTGGAACTGTCTGGAGCATGTTGAACAGTGAACGCATTCCTGTGCTTCTGCCCCTGCTACTTCCACCTTTTGGTTCCACGAAATGCATCGAAACATATTGCGTACAGTGGCGAGCGCCAGCTTTCAATGTGCCAAACTCTGAGACCAAACAAACTACCAAGCTTCCACTACAACAAACATACATGCTCTCTTGATTGCTTTTGCCTCTGTCGCGACATGGTGCAACTAGATGCGACATGCAGTATTCTTCGAATCTCAGGAGTGTTTGCTGGCTTCCCATATGGAACATTCAAGAAACCAAAGAAAAGCACCATGAGAAGAGTGATTCCGACAGCCAGGAAGACACATCCTGCAGTCATGCAATGGAAGGTGGTGTAGACAGACCCTGAAACGATCATGACGATGGGGCTGCCCAACACAAGCAGTCTCACCTTGGCTCAGTTACATGCACACACAGACACACACACACACTTGCTCAGAAATCAATCATGCTGCAAGAATATAGCCTGGCACTTTGATGATGTTTAGCTTCATCCTTCTTTCATTCAGGCAATCCCGATCAATCACGCATATTTTGGTCTGCAATAGTCTTTCAGAGAACTCCCCTACTGCATCCTACATTGTGATACAACTCAGCAAAGCACCATGAAATTTGGAAAGCATCGCGTCATCAACATGAATAGCGTAGATAGGACCATCCCTGCAAGGCATCCAGCTGAGCTGGCGATCAGCATGCCATTGTGCAGGAGCCTGAACTTGGCAGATTTGCAAAAGGCGGAAAGCCACTGGACGAACAATGACTGAAGATACTGAAGATACCGAAGTTTGCTGTTGGAATTCCAATGCATTTGGCGCAAGATTGAGACAGTACCTCTGGTTGTTGCTCGAATCAGCATGAAATCCACAACAATCTCTGTTGAACCACTACCTACATGAGCAATTCAAACAGGAAGCACACACTAGAAGAATTTCAGGATGTCTCCAGGTGCAAGCGCATGACATCACATATTCACTCTTTTTGCTCATGGATTCGCACGCGGAAACAACTTGGGCGCTGGCTGCTGAATGACATCTAGCTCTGCTTGCTGAAACACCATGACACAATACATCGCCTAGGACCAGGATGAACCCAAGGTGCAAATAGGCCCTGGGCAGTTATTCTGGCAGCAATTAATAGTTCCAACTTGGTTCCAACGTGTTCCAACACAAAGCATCAATGTTTCCATGTCGCGGAGAGGTCAAACTCCCTGCATCGAACATCCATGGATGGGCCAACGCAGTGATGCAAACAGCCATGACACGGAAGGGAGTCGTCCACGCTGTGTTTGTTAAAGTTTGGGTTCCGATTGCACTTGCAGCTCTCACTATGAATGACCGATGTGCATCCAAAGCACTACAAATGCCAGCACAAAGCCCAGGAGGATCAGCCAACGCAAATCCTGCACAGTGCATTTTTTTTACAAGGCGCACTTCCTACTACTAAACCTGAATTTGATTTGCCCGTTTTACACCCAACCCAGAACTATCCAAATCGTCGAAACCTACCTGAAGCCGATTGAAATATGAATCTGTCATAATCTGTCATAATCTGTCGATATCTATCAGTGAGATTGAATCATATTGAATCTGATTGTCCGACAGTCCTGGCACTTGCGCTTGGAAGGAAATCTTGGCTTCTCCAGTGCAAGCTCACCTGCCTGCATCACGAAGGCTAGCTCCCTGTCCTTTGGTGTGACATGTCGCGACTCATGGCAAGAAAGGTTTCAGGAGGATCATGACATATCATGCAAGTAAGCCTGGGGCCATGGGAAGGCCAGGCCAAATCAATTTATTTTTATACATGTATATAAAATGTGCAAAATTGATGAAAGAATATGAAAGAGGCATAGAAGTTGCAGCTAAGCTTCCGCCACCTCAGGTTTCATTGTTCGCAGGCGGGGCAAGTTCTCCAGGCTTGCTGCTCGCGGTGGACAGCGGTATCTTTGTGACCACATTCGCAGCTGCTCTTCTGCGAGCGGTCGAGGCGGTGGCACAAAGAGATTGAATCTATTTCCCTAAGAACATTGAAAAACACTAAAGGAATATACAAATAAATACACATGATTCAAGTATCATCGAGCGCTCTAAGTACAATATTGTTCAGTATTGTTCGAACTCAATCCTCCTCACTCAGAGCAGGAAAAGGACTTGCCGAAGGCAAATTGTCAAGAGTTGCACACGTGCTAGTGGCTGTATGACTCCATATCTTGCTGGCAAGTCAAGCATAAATCCAGATAAGAAAAGCAAAAATCCAAAGCTCCAGCCTGAGCTTTGTCCAGGTTCCAGACACTACAAGTATCTACAATTTTATCATGCCTACTGGCCTACTAAATTTCCATGGCATGGTCATGCGGTCACATAATAGCATGTTTCGCTGATCCGCTCCCACACAAACAGAATACCGTTGAATATGATTATATGTTGTTTGGACAAGAGATGAATTAGAATTAGTTTAATGCAAAGGTGGAAAGATATTAACTAATCAATTGGATTCAAGCGGCATGTTGCTTCCTAGAAAACAACTGGTAGATACTGGACGCAAAAAGTCGTTTCGTGCTATTTCGTCATCAGTTCACTTTTCTTTGCGCATCTCCACCCAACCGGCCGAAAAGCCACCTGGCAACGCTGCATGCAAAGCATCCACCGAGCGATTAGAGCGAAAGCGCCATGAGACCTCTGATGATGCCTGCGGCTGCCGGGTGATCAGGTGATCACATCTTGTTGCATGGTGGAAACAACGAAAGAGCACCGCACCAAGGGACCCGGTCTGTGCCATACGTTTGTGGACATGCAAAGCCGAAGGTTACTGCCTTTCAGGTGAGCTTGAAAAAAGAGCTAAGTAAGGAATCTTCCTTTCGTTCAATCTGACACCAATTGTGATGGCAAGTGGAAGTCCTCTTCTGTCTTTGCCTGCCTGAGAGATGGTATCAAATAAGTTGTACAGCAAGAAGTTGCTTCCTCCTCTCGCGACCTGCCAGATTCAGCCCAAGACATTGAAAGAAGACACACACACACACACGCTTGATAGACGCGAAACCATACATCATCATACAGACATCATAATTTCAAATGAACATAGCAAGCCATTGTTAACGAAAGCGCAGACCTACCCAATTCGAGTCCATGCTGCAACCGGAACTACGACCCTGTTGGCCATGCCGTCGGGATAAATGGGGGTAGAGGTACGTTAATTAAATAAGGATAATATTTGGGTAATTTACGTTAAATATTGTGATCTTAGGCAGGCAGGAAGCGAGGCTGAGAAACCAGTCAGAGAGATCGCTAAGGGCGTCTCCACGAGAAGTATATATAGGCTCGTCCCACCTCCTGGAACTACATACGATGGGGTGGGGGGGTGGGGTGGGATGTTAACGTTCATGTGAACTTGCAGAAGCAGTTGATGCTACGCACACGCGGGGTGGGGTGGGGGGGGGATGGGGTGGGATGTTAACGTTCATGTGAACTTGCAGAAGCAGTTGATGCAACGCACACGCGGGGTGGGGTGGGGGGGGGGGATGGGGTGGGATATTAACGTTCATGTGAACTTGCAGATGATGATAATGATGATGATGATGATGATGATGATGACCCTAATGAAACTTGTCAATTCCGGGACGAAATTTCGTCCCGGAATTGACAAGTTTTACCAACCTAATTCGGGGTGTGCGCAGTTCCAGAAGCGCGGACGAGGCTATATATACAATGCATTCTGTATGATATAATATTGTATAATTGTTCCATATTGATTCCAGATACAACGCATGCAATAGGTCGGAAGAGTTCTCCAATGTTCTTCCATCACAATCGAAGCCTTTGCTGCTTGCTCATGCATGCCTGGGCATCATCCTCTATTCTATATATGTATAATCATGTATATATTACTGATGGCTCGCCCTGGGCTTTATCAGTTGATCAGTTGGACGCTTATGGCGATGAAGATGATGAAGGGGGCGTGCAGGAAACACTCTTCTTGTCCCTTCCTATTGGCCCTTCTTGTGGAACATTGTGGAACTCATCGTTCATTCATCGTTCATGTTTCCGGTTCAAGTTTCAAAAGCCGCTGGCACCTCTTCGGAAGGAGACTGTGGCAAATCTCGCACAGACTCCTTCGAAGTCAACTCTGCTGCTTGATGCCAGGCTCGTCAAGGTTGGAAATTGTCACTTTGCTGCCCAATGCTGAAACAATCTATATACTCACAAATGGAAACCTTCACAAAGTTTCGGATATGTGTCCGGTGGTACCTGCCTGATTTTCCATTGCAAAGTGAGCGCAGCGACTGTTGCAGCGCTCGTTCTATACACTTGTGCAAACGCTGCAGGACAGAATCCCTCTCATGACATGGAGCAGCAGTGCCACATCTGGATACATTTGAAATTTGGATTTGATCGTCAACCCATGCTGCGACAGACTTAGATTCCAAAAGTACACACCTGCACTCCTGCATCCAATGGTTCTGGCAACTGATCCGAACATGGGACCACAAATGCATCATCATTTTGCATCATTATGCGCTCACTACTTGTACGGAACAATGTAGGATGCAAATCACATTGGCCAACAATCCACACATACATCATATGGAATCATAATGATTCATATGGGGCAAAGACTCAATATCCTCTGAGATGCCAAGCCAAACGGTCGAAGTCAGCCCGATTCAAACAATCACCTGCAACAGGCATTCTGCAAAGCACATGTCTCCAGCGCTCACATGCTCATGGTGACTCAAGGATGTTCATGGTATCACACTCTGGAGACGATGGGGTGAAGATTCACGATATCTATAGTGACATATAGTGACTATGTTCTAAGACGTTCTAAGCTAGGAACGCCCAGCCAGCGTCAGATTCTGTGAGAGCAAAGCTGGTTCAAGCCTGCAGAATTGATCTTGCAACATGGCATAAGCTGAGGACATCATTGTCGGACTTCAGATTGGAAGATCGACTGGCTCATGATGCTCATGCTGGCTAAATTCCTCCTGCTCTTCACAGCAAACGCGAAGAACCCTTTACGTCAAAGATTGATCAAGGACTACAAAGGTATCTTAAGATCGAAGACTGCAATTTGGCAATGAGTGCTATCTTTGGGTGTTAGGATCGCGAAGCTTGTTGCTAGGCGCCGTGCCAACTACAAATCTGCGCTGCTTGGAATTGCCGCCGTTGGTCCACCTAGCCACTGGGAAAAGCTGTCAGATACCAAGTCTGGTCACATTGCACAATCTCTCTCTCTCTCTCTCTCTGTTTCATAACTTCGAGGACTAAATCTGCTTAATCTAATTTATATAAGATTATATAAGGCTATCCGAATATGTCGTATCATAGAAGGGCCTGCTGCTGACGAGGAATGACACGCCTCAGAACCACAGTTGCACAAACCGCAACCAACTGCCACTGAACCACCGAGATTATTCCCGGAACGCAACTTGCTGCATTTTGCACTGCGACGCACGCATTTTTCGCTGCACTGTGTCCAATCAGGTTGATGATTTTGAAATCCTACTCCACCGTGGTAAAGCCGGTGCCTACCAAGTTCACCATGTCCTTGAGAGCAAGAAACACAGAATCGAGGCTCAAAGTCCCACGAGCCAAGTTGCTGCAAGCTGTCGAACCATTGTTTTCCGTTTGAACGCCGAAGAGTTGGATATTGTGTATATTATTGTCGATTATATCCGATTGTTATTTATTCTGTCTTTTTTGTGTCTCGGTCCTGTGGAGGAGCTGGAAGTTCTCCAACCCACCTGCGCGACTGTGGACTCAAGACTTCTCTCCTCTACAAAATCGAAGGATATTGAAGGACATCGAAATGCATTTGAAATGCATGACACGTCATGAATATCACGAATTGCTGAACCACATCCAGTTGAGTCAAAGTAACTTCTGCACACATCTGCACCTGGGTGTGCGCACCCAGCATCTTGCTGGCGGTGGACCAAGCATGTCCTTCATCGAAAGGTGGACGGAGCTGGGTGCATACCAAGCATCGCAAACAGTCGGATGCCTTGGGATCGGTGGCAAAGCAAGCCTTGAAGCCGTAGCCAATCTACCCTTCTAAAGCTTTCTTCTGCAGAATCAACCGTGCCAACTCATCGCAAATGCCTAATAATTGGCCATCTTGAACTTGTAGTTTGAAGCTAGTGTAGCTTAGTAGCTCAAAGCGACAGGGTTCAGACAGCACAACACAGGTAACCAAATGTAACAAATGCATACAAGTGCTCATCGTTGACTCGTGCTACCCGCTGATTCAGCATTGAGCTGGGCGACCCAATGAAACGAGTGTGTGCCCGGATTTGGTGTCGTCGACCCGTGTAAATCTGAATGGCGGCCAAGGACACGTTTGACATGCCTGCCAATATCTGCTAATTTTTGCTGAACACGCGTGCAAATGCAGTATCGCAATACCACTGCTTGCATCTGAACAAATTACGTTTTCTGGTGGTGCGTATCTTGAAGGGCTCCGTCCCTCTCTCTCTCTCTAGTCTAATTAGTACGGTCGGTAGGTAGTACAATGCACAGTTCAATATAATCACAACACGGCCGCTTTATTCTGTGATGACATGGCGTCTCAGGCATCTGCCTTCATTGCATGAAAGGTGAGCCACAATTCTGAGGCGGGTTTCTGCTGGCATACCAGAATCTTGTGTGAGAGTCCTGGCCATCGTTAGTGCAAAAGTGGTGATTGTTTGCTGGAGACAAAAGCCATCAAAAACCAAACAAAACGACAATAAAGAATCTGAATGAATCTGAACTGCTTTCGGACTGCCGTCTAAAGATGTCTATATAAAGCATTTGGCACTGTAGGTGTGCATGATCCTGGAGTTCTTGTCGAAATTGAGCCCGCGCGTTGCGACTTCCACAGTAACAACTCGTTGAAGTGCAGAATTCAAGCCTCCAGTGCCCTCACACATCACAATGTACTCTCCTCAGTGTCGAAGGCACTGGAGGCCATCCAATATCCTAGATTTCTTCGGGAGGTGGCTGTCGTGGGCAAAACAGGGGTTTGGGAGGGGTCTGTGAGTGTTTTGGCCGATAACTTTTACACCTTTTACTGATACTGATACTGCATATTGGCATGCTAGAAATGAGAGTGTGTTTACGGACTACGCCCTAGCTCATCCCCTTAACTACAGGGGTAGGGCCTAGGGTAGTGTCGGCTTGCCTCTCAACCTAGTGTTGCGCCCGGGTATTGAACCCATGTCTGACGCATGAGGGATGCGTCTTATCCACTAGACCATACCGGCCCTCGCATACTAGAAATGAGGTGAAATGAGCTCTCGATGAATCCATGTATGCTGCTCAGCTCAAACATTGAATTTCAATCCACGGTCCTAGGATTTCATTGGCCAAGATGAGCCAAGAAGCTGTCAATAGCACACAATGCCTTCTGCAGCTGGAGGCAAATCAACCCATGATGTGTCCGCGCTGCCAAGATGAGGCCAGAACTAGCTACATCAAGACGATGTATAAAACCGTAGCTGTACTTGAAGTCAAACAGCAAAGGGCTTTCCTGCTGAATCAATCTGAATCATGCATAATCATGCATGTCAGAACAAATCGAGCCGTACAATTTTCTCATGTAAAAGTAAGTGCCCTTCTCCTTTCTACTTTTTAATGACAGCAAGAAAGCAACATACTGCTACACGTTCGTCCTCTGCAAAGAGGTGGCTTTGCAGAAAAGCTGAGAGACTCAGAGCTTCTGATTCTGCAATCGTGGTATCTACTTCCCAACCAGGTGGCTTCAGTGCCACAAGCATTCCTGCAGGCTGCACCAAGATTCTCGGCTTCTGCTCCGGAAACTCCAGCAGATTGGACGGAATGAGAGAAGACATGTAGGGCTTCACTGAGGCACACGATCCGCGTCTCTCCAGAAAGTGGGCTATGCGATGAAGTCCATCACCAATCTCTGACTCCAGATCGCGGCTCAAAGAAGAGTGAAATTTCAAGGCCCATGCCAAAGCCAAAAGACTGAAAATCAAGGAGTGTGCTTCAGATTCGCTGGACAATTCAGGTAGCTGACGCTTCAGAGCTGCCTGAGCCTCAGGAACCGCCGCATAAATATTTAATATTCAGAAATGCTCCTGACTCCTCCTGACTCCTAACCAAGTCAATACTACCAGTAACAGTAGTGACAGTAGTCACTAGTCAAATGACATGGGTCATCATGGGTCAATTCACTGCCACGCTCAAGGACCAACGCAACTTGGGGCTGATAGACACATGATCAGCATAGCCGCAAAGCCCAGGGCATGATGTACAATATCGTACTGCACAGTATGAAAACACCAAACGCACACACACACAAGCGACCAGTGTCATGATACTGAACGCAAGAAGAAAGAAAAGCTGAGAGCATCGGCAGCGGAACTAACCCTCCACTTCCTTGTTTACAAGTGGCCTTACACATGTTCAAACACATTCAAAAGTTGTATATAATTTAACAAAACACTTTCCCCATTCGTCGAGCAGCTGCGGAAGAGATGGTGTGAAGTAGCCGCTCCGGGTGTGTGCCAGAGACAGCCAGTGCCCATACCAAGTTTGCAAGACTTCTCAAATCAAAATCATCAACGTTTCTTGCAACCTGGGTGAATGCTGCTTGAAGAAAACGCTCATGAACGTCTCCTGAACGCTCCTGAGCGGCACCAGAAAGGCAACCAAGAGCTGTTCAAGATCAACTCAAGCATCTTTCTGCGTAGTTTTATTCAGAGTCTTACCTCCTTCCGCCATTGGGTGATTCCCACACATTTACAGGGCGTTTTTGCCTTCAAGCCTGGCACATCCCTGCACATTTCGTGCTGGACCCCGCATGCTAGTATGTATTCTGCTAAGGCACCAGTCTTGCAACAACTGGTGATCTTCGGCATGAGGACATGTGCCATGGTTGTGGACATTGCTAATGCAACCCCCATGAAGTGTATTGAAGTGCCGTACGGTGCAGTAGCTTGCAGAAAAGAAGTCTGTGTTGCGCACAGAACGCACAGTGTTAAACAATAAAACTTCCCAATCTTCCTGGGACAACTGCAGCCGGCAATCCGGTAATGCAAGCAAAATCTTGAAGCCCAGGCTGCTTGATGCCACTTGGAAAACTGTTTGTTGGATCATCCGCACAATATAATATATCACACAATCATCCTTCAAGAGTCGACATAGAACAAATCCATACAAATCCTCATTCTTTGGCACAGCACAGCACTCTCCAATACACAATCCATCACCTAATCATCCTAATCCTTTGAGCTCTGAGAAGCAAACGCTGCAGGGCCTGGGCTGATGGCGAAGGCCTGCTGGCGGCTGCCGAACGGAGCCATACAAACATGTGCGACTTAACCACAAACACAATCAAGGCCTGCGCGAAGCCATTGATATCCAATCTTCCGCTGTTCTTTGACACCTGCACCAAAGAATTCACTCTCGCGGCAACTCACAGACAATCCAATCAATCCAGGCTGAGGTAAGGATTCCTACACTATAGATCACTATAGATCACTATAGAGCATAGGTGTCTTTCGATGCGCAGAGGAATCAAAGGGAACAAACAATTTCGAGGCCCAAACGCTGAGAAGCCACTTCTCCAACTTCCCCCCGCCCTAATCATCCCAGCCCTGACGCTGCAGTGGGAAACCTGCTTCTCAGCTTAAATTCTTATGAAGCAGCCAAGGGCATCTTACAAACTTTCTACGTCAAACTGGCTTGCTAATATTTTCCAGCAACGGCCTCTGCAAAGATCAGGTCGCTTTCATGCTGAGTGACCTAGACATAACATTTGCTCTACATCTGTCCCCGATTGGCAAGCACCAATGTACAGCTTCACTTCTACTACCTGGGGTGAAGGTGGTTTTGACCTAGTCAATATCTTCCCGTTTCCTGAGCTTACATGAAGGATACATGAAGGTACAACGGATTTCAAACAGTCCCAATTTACCCTGGACGGGCATATGCGGGCATTCAATTCTGCAGCTACGGGCCCGGCTCTGCAATCGCAGGCGACCAAGAACCTGTAGAACTCTGTCTGGTCCAAGTAGCCATTACCTGTCCAGTGCTTTCATTGGTGGCCCGGCGTCCATCAGTAGAACCAGCAGAAAATTCCCTGAATCGTCGCTGTAGGTCATAAGTCACAAGTCATAAGATGTCAGAAGTCAGCCAAGGTGCGGTTGTAATCGAAAATTGCAAATGCATCTTGCACGCTGCACCCTGGCCAGCGCCAAAGGTCTCAGAGTCACACTGCTACAGCATGCTACTAACTTCTACTAAGCGTAACCATATGCATCTATGATATGCATCTACTACTACGGTTTTGAAATGCTGCGTAAGAAGGCCAAGGTGTAAGCTGGAGAACGAAACTTTCTCACGATCCTATCCGGCAAGGAAAGGCAGGTGGCCAGCAGCTCACAAAAAATCACCCCATACTGGCATATACTGGCCGCATCCTTCTAAAATATCCTCCCGTAATATCTTCACAGTCATATAGATTGATATAGATTGGGCGCCCTGGGCATCACCCCAGGGATGAAATATGATGAAATTATAGTACCTGTGTAGTACCTGTTATACATCCATATTACATCCATATTACATCCATATACATCCCATTGATATGCTTTGCAGGTGGCCTCTTGCGTACAGACTTTGTGCAGCTTGCGCAATCCGTGCAATCACTGCCTTGAACCAAGATTAACCAAGCTGCAATCATCTGCAATCAAACTCTCAAACTTTGAGAAGACTTGGACAAATCACTTGATGGATTACTGCCCATGCAGCTTTTCCGGCCAACGGGATTTCGATGTCTCTGTTCACTCAATACGAAAAGGGATGGTGAAACTTGAAAAAGCATAGGGAAGCACAATCAAGTACACATGTCATGTTGCTAACTTCAGTCCGTGCGTGTACAAAAGTCAACATAGTCAACCTATTGGAGTTGCATGGCGTTCCATCTAATTTCAGAAGCAAAAGGCCTGATCCACAATCGCTTTCTGATCGCTGGCGCTTGCCATGAAGCCCAAGCCACGCTTAAAGCCTTTCGGGCCATGGGTTGCAGTTCACAATCTGAAAGGTTGCAGGGTGCGAAGATACGAGAACATAGCAAAACCAAAACCATCTAAAACCAAGCCTTCAAAGTCCACGATTCCGGATGCTCGTGGATCAAAATGCCGAAACAAACCTTCCAACCTAAGTTCTTGCATGCTCTCGGCATCCATTTCTGGACATAAAGACCCAAATCCTCTTGGCGCTGCACAATTCCCTGTCTCAATCTTTCTCGATAATTCACATCAAATTCACAAAGTCACATCATTGACGTGTCAATTGTTATTATCTCAGGTTAGAACTGTTGACCTGTCAATGCTGGATCGAAGGTACGGGCCATGACATTGATCTCCTCATACCTTTCACTTTGCTTTCGGCATCCGACATCAAAAGCATTGAAAAGTCACACATAGTCACACGATTTTTCTTTAGATCCTTCAATTGAAGCAGCCGATGATTACAATATATTACAACAATATATTACAATCAGCAAACTACCCAGCAAACTCGCACTTCTCTTGGACAAGTGAGCTAGTGAATGGCACTTCTACACACGGCCGTGCTGTCTGTGGCTTCCTGTGAATTCATAATTTTGTCGCATGGCGCAAGCCAGCTTGCCTCAGGTAACCCAAACCACTGTCAAGCTTGTTGAAGAGATCAGAGACGTCAATGCCAGCCTCTCCAGATCTTGACTTGTCTCAAATTCACACTGGAGAGTCTACCCTCTGCCCCTATCGCCGCATGGCAAGCTTCCCTTTTTTCCACTTCCACTCCCTCTGTCACATTGCAGCTGCCGCAGGCAAGCAATGACAGGCGCATGGGGGGATCCCTTGCTCTGAAGTTCCATCTGCAGTATCTGCAGCCGTTCGAATGATAATAACGGCTATGCTGCGTGTCTTCGGCTCCGAATCTGCATTTGAAGTGCAGCAAACCAAGCTTGCAAGGAAAGGTCTTCACCCTGAGAGCATATTGATCAGTGGAAGGTTTGGCGGGGATCTACATACATCAAACACATCATAAAACCTAGGCAAACGTCGACGTCCAGGGGTCGGTCCTGCATGAAAGGAAGTCCGAGGAACATGAACCACCTGCTCACTTGCTCACTGAATTTATGTAATCGTTTCTCAGTGCTTATAGAAGTAACATGTATAAGCATGTGTACTGTGCACACACACACACGCATATTAATATTACACGCATCACAAACACACTTGCACACTCAAACATGTGTAGATGAAAGTAGTGAAATAGAAGGAAACAATCTGCAGGATGCCCCACCACCCACAAAAATCTTTGACAACAAGATTGCAGCCAAATGGCGTGCGGGGCCAATTGTGGCCGTGGCAAAATGCATCCCCCTTGTATGCTCTACAGAAGGTAGGAGGGGAAGGTAGTATAGAGCTTCGAATCCGTCTCTTGGATGCTCTTGACTCTTGATACTTCATCTGCATCACGGAAAGGCTAGCCCCGTAGCTTTGAAATGCTTCCAGGAGGTGGAACTTCAGCTTTCACGTGTTTCAACCGTCGCTGTCAGGAATGAACACCGGCTGAACCGATGAGGAGTCGCCCCCAGTCTTTGCATCGCCCCAAGTCACAACTGTTCCCTCTTTTTTTACTGCTGCGAAGGAACCATAGGTTCCGCAAATTGATGCAACCTCGGATTAGGGTACAACTTGGTGGAGGAAATTGCAGGCAAAATGATGTAGAACTGAGCAACACACTAAAGAAACGAGCGTTACGATCGTTAAGCAAGCGGCTTTCCGTGACCTTGCATGTCATCAGGTCAAGCCAAGTCAAGCCCCTTTTCGGTTGAACCTGTTGCAGTAGAGGCACACCCTGAGTGAGAGCTGCATGAACACTTGAAGAGTCACCACCACAGGCGGGATCACCCCAGGTGACCACTGCTCCGCGATCCTGCGGAAAGTTGTAGGATTTGCTCTGGGTCTTTGAAGTTTCTCGGGCTAATACTGCATTTCGAGTCCTACAAGAGGTGCCAGAATTATAGAACAGAATTAGGAGTACAAAAGTACGGTAAAATACCGTACCTTCTTACTCCTCCGGATTTCGATTTGGGGGAAATTCGGATCCTGTTCTATAATTAATGTTCTGGCTGTTCTATAATTAATCCGTACTCCTCAACTTCCGTTCTATAATTCTGGCATCTCCCATAAATATTACAAATAATATATATATATATTTTACACTATATATTATTAAATATTAAATATCAACTATTAAATATAATTTATCAAATGGTATTAATATTATTTAATATTAAATTATAAATGGTGGATTAGCTACACAAAAATATTTTATATCACATGTTAAATATTAAATGGAATATTACATATATATAATATTTTGAAAAATAAATATAATAAATTAAATAGCATATATTAAAATATTATAAATTCAATATTATATAAAAATAAATATTATATATTATATACTATATATAATAAAGTAAATATTACATATTATATATTACATATTAAAATTAAATATTATATGTTATATATTAAAAAATACTATATATTATACACTAACTATTAAATATTCTATACTATTAGTTAAATATGAAAAAATAAATATCATAAATTAAATATTAAATATCATTTGTTAAACATTTCATATTATATACCTATAAAATATATATATATAATATTAAATATCAAATGTTTTAAATTATATATTATGAAAAAATCTATTTTATATACTGTATAATATATATGATATATATATATACGTATATATAATCATGCCCTTCCGGGAAAGCCCCACAATGTGTTTATGCTATGTGCATATTTCTGACTGCTTCCCTTCTGCTTCTTCGACAGTCGGCACAGAAGGGGCTGCACCAAACTTGGTCTATGTAAGGAAATATTGCCATGCATACATACCCTAAAGAATATACATGTATGGTGCAGTACATACCTCGGTCCTCAAATTCTCATTGACACCACCAGAAACACGCAGGTTGTATGAGTCTTGGAGGTTACTTGCATATATTTGCATCATTTTATGTAACACCCTGGGGCCCCGAAAGATGGTTACTTACATACTTACATAGAATTTGCATCATTTTATGAATCTTTCTGGGGCCCCGGAAAAAAGTGACATAGAAACCAGAATTATAGAACGGACTTTCCGCAGAATTAATTATAGAACAATTGTAGGACAGAATTGGTAAATGAGAGAAATATGGGGGGAAACACAATTATAGAACAAACAAGAATTATAGAACGACGAAACAAACTAGGAGTAAATTGAGGTAAACTGTTTCCAAACCTTTTGAGGAAAACGGAATTATAGAACAACAGGGTACGGTAAATAACCGTATCTTCGTACTCCTCAACTTCCGTCCTATAATTCTGGCACCTCCCATACACCATTCTTTGGCCTTTTGAACATACATGCTTCATGGTGAAGCATCGTCATAAACTCCGAGATTGCGATAGGAAACCCACATGTTATCATACAAGAATGCACGAGTTAAAGCACCTTTTTCCATGTATCTTAAAGAAGCAGTTTACAATATTTACAACGATCAAAACTATCATTTTGCCAGTAGTACCGCGCAAGGCGGTGGCGGAAGTTTCAAAGATAGGAAACCTATAGGAGAGGTTGGTTGTTGTGAATCACGGATGGCAGAGCAAATCCACTGATGGACCGAAAGGGTGGTTGGAGTTGTGTTTTTTGACATGGCTGCAATGGTTGCAGTGGTACTCTGTGGTGTAGTGCAGTTGTAGTTGCAGTTGTAGTTGCAGGTGTAGTTGCAGTTGTAGTTGTAGTTGTAGTTGTAATGTAGTGTAGTGTAATGTAGTGTAGTGTACTGTAGTGTAGTGTGCTGTCGTTTTGTGTACTGTAGTGTAGTGAAGTGTAGTGTAGTCTAGTGTTGTGTAGTGTGAAGTAGCGCAGTTGTAGTTGTAGTGTCGTGTTGTGTCGTGTAGTTGTATTTGTAGCGTAGTGTAGTGTAATTGGTGTAATGTAGTGTTGTGTACTGTAGTTGTAGTAGTTGTAGTAGTTGTAGTAGTTGTAGTCGTAGAAGTAGTAGCAGCAGCAGCAGCAGTAGTAGTGTAGTGTAATGTAGTGTAATGTAGTTGTAGTTGTCGTTTTAGTGTAGTGCTAGTGGTAGTGGTAGTGGTAGTGGTAGTTGTCTATCTATCTGTCTGTGTATCTGCAAGCTTGAAAACGAGGCTATTCTGCGACACTTCTTCAGTTTTTGAACTTGGCAACATCAAAAACGCAGCAATTCTGCGAGACTTCCTCAATTTTTGAACTTGACAACGTAAAAAACGAAACAATTCTGCGAGACTTCCTCAATTTTCGAAGTTGACAACATCAAAAACGAAGCAATTCTGCGAGACTTCCTTCAAAAATGGATAGTTGAATGCAGAGCTGACAGCCTCGTACCAATACGTTTTGCGATTTTTGAACGTCCAAAAGTGGTCCGAACATGTTGTGTTTTTTTTTAACATTTTGATTTGGAAATGTGCTTCGCGCCACAACAGCGTGCACTTTTTCGACATCACATCTTAAGTGGTCCAAGCATGGTGTGTTTTGTACATTTTGACTTGGAAACGTGCTTCACGCCAAAACGGCGTACACTTTTTCGACATCTCAACTTCCAAACGTGGTCCGAGCATGGTGTTTTTTGTACATTTTGACTTGGACATGTGCTTCGCGCCACAGCTGCGTGCACTTTTTCGATCCCAAAGTGGTCCGAGAATGGTGTGTTTTGTACATTTTGCCTTCGAAATGTGCCTCGCACCACAAAGGTATGCAATTTTTCATCTCTCATCTTCCCAGATGGCTCCGCACCCGCCGCTTTAGCGAGCCTCCTGTTCCAGTCTCCGGAGCCACAAATCATTGGAAACACATAATGAATCGCGACTTTCCTACCTTTCGCGCACCTGCATCTTCTTTCTTCTCGCTCTTTCTCTTCTTCTCCTCTCTGACTCTTCCCACCTCTGCTTTTCCATCTGTCCATATTGTCGGAAGTTTGACTTCTAAACTTCCTTCGGTAAAGGAAATCAGGCTCTGGTTGGACGCTCTAAGGCTCTAAGGTCCTTCACTGCAGCAAATGCGCGATACGTGCTGAACACTCGACGGACATCTGTGAGCTGAACCGACACAGAGCTGGAATCCCCGCCAGCGTTCGGGTCGCCCCATGTGATTACCTAAGGCAAGGTCAAAGCACACGAGACACCCCCACCTTTTCAGGTCTGCTATGACGGTACTCCAATCATCCCCAATCATCTCCAATCCAACTTCTTGTCGCAGAGCGCTGCACCCGAATGCCCTCACAATAAGAAAATCTGCCGGATTCAACCTCACAACCCTGTCACGGCATCCCAACATACAGAACTATGCAAAGCTCTGTATTTCAGAGAGGTAGTCAGAACTGAGGCCATCTTATGCCAGAATTCTTAAATGAGGCATGGCAGAAAGATAGAGGGGTTTTTCTTCCATCCCTCACCTTAAAGCGTGGACGTCATGGACTTACCACCTGTATCTGCAAAGAAGGCGCCCTGCCATCTCTCCGAACAGCAGCAAAAGCGTAGCCGTTTCCGCAAAGCTGCGTTACATTCTGCAAGTCAAAGTCCAAACTGAGCGTGGAGGTGTGTTTGCTAAAGGGATGACACATGATTGCGATTTTTGGCATAGCAGTTCCTATGCGCTTGGATTTGACCCCAGCAGAATGAAAGCAGCATAATGATACACAATGCAGCCGTTTTAGTTGCATAGTTTACTAGTCTTCAACAATGGTACTAGACGATCTTTGACAAAACATCGCAATCGAAAGGCCCAAAGGAATTCCCTCCAAGCTCTTCGTCACCCCATGTCCTTGGTCCGCTCGGGCAAAAAGTACATGGAAGGACGTAAAGCCGGTTCCGTTTGCATGCTTTTATTGGGTTTCGTTTCTGCATTTCGCATTCTAAGACTGCATAGGTATACAATTGCATTGGAAAAGAGTAGGGCCAATCGTATCCATTTGTGGCATCTTTACTGATGCCAAATTTTCTGTGCCGAATATGCTTGGATTGATTTGGTGGCACAGTGGCACCACAGAGCATGCTGTGATTTCGTGCAAGCCTTGAAAACTCTTACTGTAATATCTTTTGCTACTTTGAAAGAGTTTAGAATATGTTGTCAGGAGTCACGGGGCGGTTGTGCATACTAGTGCGACATTCTTTCAAACAAGGACGATGAACAAGGATGTGTCAGGCTTATTTCAGCACTTCTGAAGCGCTGGGCTGGCATAATTAGTGCAACAATCTTTTTGGATCTTTTTGGTAATTATACAGATGTGCTGTCATTGGGACATGTGTCACCCATGTGGATTTCACAATGGCTCAGGAGTGACAAAGAATTTTGACTTGTATACATAGTATTTGCAGTTAGAGTCACCGATGGGCAGCAGCGTGCATGCTCATGCGTTTTCAGTGTGATAACTTGGGCAACCTGGCAATAAACACCTCTGGACTGGGCTTCTTGTCATGAACATGTGCAGCTAAGCTCAGAACACAACAGAACCATCGCTCTTCCGCGCGGCAAAAGCCCCGCTGGTGTGACACAAATCCACCACTCCAGCAGAAAGTTGGTCCCAAACTTCCAGAGAATTGCCACCACTATTCTCGTCACCCCAGGTGACTACAACCTATGCGGTGAAATGCGGTGAAGGCTGAACTTTTGGCAAGTGCTTGGACATGTTGGCATTGTCTTCTGCCCACTTCCATCAATACAGGCTTGCCCTGGAACCAAGAAACACCTTCCTTGGTTCTTGCTGCAAACGCACCACCAGTTGCACAAAGTTGGGCTACATCCTGGCATGAGTTTGAGATGTCGGAGATGTCATTTGAGACCCAGCCGGTGCATCTCTGCAATATGACCGGTGATGACCTGTGCTGTTGGATCCTCTTCGATAAACACGTGTGAAACATTGCAAAGTCCTCAAGCTGGTGAGCGACATCTGCTGAATCACCACCCCATGGACCTTCGCCCCAGGTCAGCACCTTGCACTGTGACCAGTCAATATTGGTCACCAACCCACGACTGATCCAGCTGCTGTTTTCCGCATATGGTTGCTTACCGTGGAAGTGGATTATATTTAAGAAATTTTAAGAACATATAGGTAGCTTCATGTGTGATTACTGTAGCAAACAGCTTCTTCTATGCCTGCTTGTCGCCATGCAGTTTTACCAATTGCAATTTTTCACTCGCTCCTGTTGCGGTCAAGGAGCGTGACCATCTGATCTCAAAGCCTGGCTTAAGCAATGACAAGCCTAAATGGATCTGTCATATCTTAGAGATGAACACCCAACACTTGCTATGCATGCGCAAGAGAATCAATCAAACAAACAATAACCCTTGGTGCAAGACATGTCAGGTTTATCACATGAACCGCTGATCTGTGTGCATACAATCATGAGGCCAACACAGTGTCAGTGCAAACGAGTGGGAAAGGGTAAGCGGTGATCAGGCTGATTATCAAGAAATTTATGCGTGCCGTTTCTTGTTGCTGGGCCTTCCAACGGTGTGCACTACAGCTAGAAATTTACAGAGTCCAAAATGAGACAATCATTTATACCAAATCTACAATTTCCCCATGATGTTTACAAGTCGATATGGGTGGTGCAAGCAACTAGGCGGCCAAGGTGCGGCACAGGACCGAGACGTGCCACACACAGACGTGATGTGGATGAGCTGCTGGTGACGATCATATGTATCCTTGCAGCGTTGCAAGCGAGAGGAGAAAATCAAATACCAAAAGAACAAAAAAAACCATGAAATCTCAAAAAAACTTTTCCACAAAGATAGAAGACGGAGTGATGCTCCAACTGGTTTGTCTTGACCACACCACTGAATTCGCTGCAAAGCATCTGCAGCAGCAAGCTTTTCGTCACCCCAAATGACCAGAGTTCCTGTTGCGCATTGCGCGATGCAACTCTTTACATGATATCTTGTCACTTTGAGACAAGTTGCACGATTTCACACGCGCATGCATGTATGTATACAGTATATAATTTATTATATGCAAATGATTTAGTGTGATACTATTTGAATAATTTACAATAATTTCAACATATTTCAATTCTTAGGCAGCAAGTGCTGGGTCACTTGGTTGCTTAAGACGGTTGTGGCCACGGCAGAGTTCCGATATGTTCCGATCATATCAGCTGGCGCAAACACTCTGATTTTGTGAAGGTAATCCTAGATTACTGCCTGCCACATATTGTCCACACCAATACCGTTGATCTATGCATATGTTGTAAATAAAATCAAAAAACCACTCGCACACACAAATCACACACACGCACACATATATCATATATATATATACATACATACAGTAAACACCAGCGTTTTAAAGAGAATCACTTTCATCGACAAACATATTACATATATGCATACATTGCTACTTGAACACATCGTCATGATATGTATGTATGTATGTATGTATGGTATCGTATCGTATGGTATTGTATTGTATTGTATTGATGTATGTATGTATGTATGTAATGTATGTATGTATGTTATGTATGTTATGTATGTTATGTATGTTATGTATGTTATGTATGTTATGTATGTTATGTATGTTATGTATGTTATGTATGTTATGTGTGTTATGTGTGTTATGTGTGTTATGTGTGTTATGTGTGTTATGTGTGTTATGTGTGTTATGTGTGTTATGTGTGTTATGTATGTAATGTATGTAATGTATGTAATGTATGTAATGTATGTAATGTATGTAATGTATGTAATGTATGTAATGTATGTAATGTATGTAATGTATGTAATGTATGTTATGTATGTTATGTATGTTATGTATGTTATGTATGTTATGTATGTTATGTATGTTATGTATGTTATGTATGTTATGTATGTTATGTATGTTATGTATGTTATGTATGTTCTGTTCTGTTCTGTTCCGTTCTGTTCTGTTCTGTTCCGTTCTGTTCTGTTCTGTCTGTCTGTCTCTCTCTGTCTCTCTCTGTGTGTGTCTGTCTGTCTGTCTCTCTGTCTCTCTCTGTCTCTCTCTGTCTCTCTCTCTCTCTGTCTCTCTCTGTCTCTCTCTGTCCGTCCGTCCGTCTGTCTGTCCGTCTGTCCGTCTGTCCGTCCGTCCGTCCGTCTCTATCTCTCTGTCTCTCTCCATTTGATCTGATATATTGTGACATTTTATCTAACATGTGTTTTGTGATATTCTGAGGCCTTATCCGACATTCTATCAAATCTTCTAACATACTATCTGGCATAAATTCTGACATTTTATCTGGCATTCTTTCTGGCAAAAATATATAAAAGTATGTCCTTCTCAATATTCTATATCTGAAATATTCTGAAATATATTCTCACATATTCTCACATGATATGTGGGATTCTATATATTGGTTATATATATTCTATCTGGCATTTTTATTTGACGTAAACTCTGGCATTCTATTTGACGTTCTATCTGACATTCTTTCTGGCGTTCTATCTGGCATATTATCTGAATCTATCTGACCTTTTACCTGGCATATCCTGGCATTCAATATCACCTTTTATCCATAGGGCATAGGGTTCGGGTCCGGTGCCGCCGGTGGAGCCCAAAGAGAGCT
The DNA here is from genome assembly GCA_947184155.2 of Cladocopium goreaui. Taxonomy (NCBI): domain Eukaryota; class Dinophyceae; order Suessiales; family Symbiodiniaceae; genus Cladocopium; species Cladocopium goreaui. The sequence goes on along the minus strand of CAMXCT020000601.1, from coordinate 86,251 downwards.
GCCGAGCTAACCATAGCAGAGCTGGCGAGCTCGCTAAAGAGTGGCTGTGTGGAGGCGAGGAGGCTGGCAAACAAGCTGGCGATCATGTTGCGGTGTGTGGGTGGTAGCCAGGTTCGTTCGTTAGTCGTGTAGCGGGATGTCTTGTTAAAATCTAGAGACCCTCACCAGGCAGGTGGGGGAAACATGCGAACAAACACATGAAAAGTAAACCCAGCAGACCAACACTGTCTAGAAACTAGAATCTGGGAAGCTCCAGCAACTCAAACAGTCTGGAAACCAGCTGTCAAAGAACGGGAAAAATCGATCGCACTAACCAAAAAGCTTCAAACATCTGATTGCATGGAAGGTTCCATCCAGCTTGATAGCGGCGAAAACCTTGTACAATCCTTGTTGCCAGCATCTGTAGAGAAAAACATTTGATAACAACATGCATCAAAATCATTCGAAGGCCAATATCAAACTGCGCTTGCTGCAAGAACAATCCAATATTCGATCAAACACAATCAACTCATCAGTTTGAAGCATCTGAGCGTCCAAGAACTTGTGCAACACCTTCTCCTCAACGCAACTCATAGTAGTGACAGGCCGCAACAATCCGGATCAGGAGTTCAACATGCAATGGCAAGAAAGGACTCTTGACTTGACCTGCTGGTTGACACAATTTCAATGATACCCAAGAACACGCACACAAACACAAAGGCAGCCACATGACCACATGAGCCACAAACCAAGGTGCTCAATTGCTTTGAAACGACAAGAGTATCGCCCCCACATGCTGGATCGCCCCATGCAACAACCTGAGCTTGGCATCACTCGGCATGTCACCCTGACGACCCTGGGAACCTCCTCAAAATGAACAAATATCCAAATTCTTTTAAGAATGTTTACCATGTTCTGTTCACTTCTCTTCAGGTTTGTTCCTCTTGCTGTTCCTCTTGCATTGTGACAGATTGCACAATGATGCACCAGCAATCGCACATGGCACTTTCCTGAGCTTCTCGCGGATCCATCTGCCTTGACTGCAGCAAAGGCCCCTGCTGTATGGGATACCTTGGGTCACATATGGTCACACTATCCACACTGGGCTGCGCCCATTGTTCCTCAGCATTCCCTGATCAGCAAGTGGCTTTTGAATCTGCACAGGGCTCAACCACCCACAAACATCATCAAACATCCACAAACAAAAAATGGATCTCTCTCTCTCCACAAAAACATCTTATTCGCGACAGAGTCTCTGAGCTCACGCCCGCTTTCAGTTCTTGTGCCACTTTAGACGACTTCCCACCCGACGTTGGGTCTCCCCAAGTCACCACGGAGCCATCCACCTCTCAAAATTCACAGTCTCCAAGTTGAGTTGACCAACAATATCCAACAATCCATCAGTCAAAGAGGGGAGCGGTTCTTTGCAAAAAGCCGGATGGGAGTGCTATGTCAATCGGTATGCGACTCACCCTGCCACGTCATTTCGCATCCTTGCCTTCCTTGCTGCAAATGCTCCACCAGTACCGCTTACAGCAACCACACCAACCAAAAGACCATCATAGCCCTCGTCACTACTGTCGAAGGCCTTGGTACAGCATGGCACAGCGAAACTCAGCGAAAACCAAATCTGAAACCCTTGGATTGTCAAAACTCAGTTGCAATCTGTCAAGCTGCACATTTTCCCCACCAAGATGCATCATCTCCAAGAAAGAAAGTGCCGTTGCTGCGCAGTTCCAAAAATGCACGGGATGTTCCACAAACAAATGCGACCATGTAGAGCTGATCCTGCACTGCAGTGGAATCTCCTCCCCAATCTGCATCTCCCCAGGTCACCACCGATCCATCCTCGGAGCAGCTTTGGATTCTTTAGCGACAACATGCAAAAAAATGCATAAAAATGCTATGGAGAGAAGCGCGCCTCTCCCGCGTCTCTATTTCTGTCCCTTTCTCTGCATCCCTGTTTGAATCTCTTCATCTCTCTTCTCTTCTCTTTGTTTATCCCTCTCTCTCTCCTATCCAAGCACTGCACTCCTCAATCTTGATGAAAATTACCATCTGCATGAATTTGCGTATTGTCTGCCCAGGAGCTGCTTTCGTTGCTGCAAAAGCACCATATGTGCTGCAGAGCTGAAAGACACGCTTTCTGATCCTGCTGCAGCACTGGGTTGCATTAGGTTACCATAGTAAGGAGAAAGATATGAAAGAGCGTTGTGAACGAAGTACCTGTGTACCTGTCCACTTCCAGACTCCGTCAGAGATGCTCCTGCTTGCGACTGTGGATGAATCACCGCCACAAGATGGATCGCCCCAAGTGACCACGGAGCCGTCCTCCTTCCTGAGATACAAGGCACCATACTTGAGTAGGCGCTGAGCCTTCCCAGGCCATGACAAATTCAATTCTCTCTCTCTCTCTCTCTACATCGCCATCCCGGAGGTTCACTTGCTCTAAGTTCCTCAGACATATGATGACACACACACACACGCACACACACACACATAATATATATATATATGTATATACTATGTACGTATTTATCGTTATCTAATCTATACATATCTATACTATCTTCATCTATCTTCTAGGTTTTGCTTGCATGAAGCCACCCTTTTGCCAAAGGGTCAGTGCGGCAAACGCCCCGTAGGTGCTGCAAACCTGCGAGCTTGATCGAACTTGGGAGTTCATTCATGTTCATTGTCAAACATCTCTGATGTTTTGATTGATCAACCCGCCAGCTAGGGACCTTCTATATATGTGGATCTATGTGGTGCATAGGTTAGTTGATACGAATTGACCGAAAAATAGTTGTGGATGGCTACAGTGCAGTCAACTCCATGTTATATTCGGCTCTTTTCGTTCCATGTTGCACCATGTCATGCAACAAAACGATGCAAAACGGACAAGCGGTCCAGTATTGCCAGAGTTCTATGCAAATCATGTCGCAAATTCATGCGAATTCCATGTTCCCATTTCTTGACTGTGGAAACTCGAAGACCACAAGGTACCTGCACCACACCCTGGCGCAAGTCATTTGCCACACTTGAAGCATCGCCACCCCAGTCTGGGTCGCCCCAGGCAATTACCGAACCAGCTGTTGAGAGCGCCGCAAAAGCGCTGTAAGTAGCACAAATCTGCCTTGGTTGAAGCCGTGATGTCAATGACTCTCATCGAATTGAGATTGTTCATTGCAAGAGGTGAATACGTATCAAACCAATCATTCATAATCATAAAGCGTATGATATGCTTTACCAATCTTTACCATACTATACATTCGACTGTCAGGAGACACGTGCAAATGATGGCACCTGTATGACTAAAAAGAGGAAAGAAACGGCATTAGAGTGGGAAGCCAGTAAAGTTGGGATGAGGCCATGAGGCCAGAGAGAACAAAGTGGAACATACTGCGAAGTGCTGACTAGTCTCGCAATGTTTTGAAGGTCAACATCAAATGCGTCGCCTCCACACTTTGCATCACCTCGGGCTGGACTGGGCGAGAAAGTGTGGCCCTGTAACACCGGCGATTCTCGTGCAAACATGTCTCACCTTCCACTTGGCACATCTTGGCACTTCACACCTGTTGGGCAACGAATGCACCTGACCTGCTCACCCCACTTTGCCACTTTGTGTCAAACTCTAGTCTTCAACTTGCTCCTTCCAGTGAATCGTCACATCTGACCGGGCAATACTTCATGATCAGCCAGGACACCCCACACTACGACGGATCCATCTTCTCTGGTGGCAGCGAATGCTCCATATGTGCCGCAAACATGACAAACTCCTGATGCAAGAGTGGCTACATACCTCTATGTGGAATTGCCACGCTGGCACAGTGGAATGCAAATGCCCCCGTCAGTTCTAAGGTGGCAAAGCCAAGGCAGCAAGGACTTTGTACAGACTGGTCTTGACACTACCCTGGCTGGACCATTGAAGTTCCTCGATCTGTGCCTCCCACAGCCAGTCCTTGTTGCAGCCGGCTTCCACATCCCATCTGCCTTCCACCCATCTCTTTGTGGCCCCAGCTAACCACGGATCCGTCTTCTTTCACCTCGAGTGGGTAGCCCATGGATCAAAGGGAAACTGGAAGAGCAAAAGTTTAAGAGATTTCTGGTTTCAACTTATTTCAATCAAATACCTGCATTCCATCCAGGCTGCGGCCGAAAAGGCTCCATATGTCGCTGCGAGCAGTTTCACACCAGATTGCAAGGAGGGCAAGGCCTGACACTGGGCAAAACTGCTGGCCAGTTTCTACTCACAACGGCCCGGATCAGTTAGTTAAGTAATGCTAATTGATTATAATATATATTATATATTATATATTATATATTATATATAGCTTATGTGAGACCTCCAAGCTGACGAGTCTGTCCGAGCTCCATCCACTTTGGGCCGGATATGCCTCTTGAGCATCACCACCGTAATCTCCGTCACCCCAGGTAACCACAGATCCATCAGCTTTCAAGGCCTCATCTATGTTCGCAAGGACGAACCTCTTCAAACTCATTCGTTGCTACTTCATTGCTCCAACAATGCAAGTACCCAACAACATTCAAGTTTACTGCAGCTCATAACCGCTAAATAAACAGTGGAACACAAAGCTGTTTCACAGTAGCAAGGCGGAGATCAGCAAACTAAGCTAAACCAAAGTACACTAAAGGCAGCCTGGGTCGTGCTGAGCCTAAGCAACAGAGCTGGTCCACAGCTTCCAAAGATGTCTGCAGGTAGGCAAACTTTTAAATGACAAGTTCATCAGATACCAGTGGAGCATTCGGCACACGTGAGCAGCGCTAGGGCGCCTTGTGTGTTTGTACATACCTGCCATGGCCCATTTTGGGGACATGCATTCAATATCATTCAATCTTCCAGCCATGACACGCGACAACACCTTCCATCAGCCTCGAATTGACTTTGGAAGAATTTCCACCGTAGTCTGGGTGACCCCAAACCACGACAGATCCATCTGCCTTGGAGCTGGGGGATGAACAAACAGAGTCCGGAGTTGGTTCGCTTGAGTCCGAATATTGCGAAGTCTCCCTCCAAACACTTTCCTCTTAAGGACCCGTGTCGTAGTACCAACAGCAGCTTGAAGGAAGTTTGAGGTGCCCATGGACCGGCTTTACACTTCGCTCCCTGCCTTCGTTGCAGCGAAAGCAGCGTATGTAGAGCAAACATGCGTGACCCCGCTGCGCAGCTGCGAGGCAATTGACGAGGAATCGCCTCCAAAGTCTTGATCTCCCCATGTGACCACAGATCCATTGGCCTTTCAGAGCGACGCGACATGCACATGTCCCAACCGGCAACATAAAACGGTGAGTGCGTATGTATATTCATATAAATACATACCGAATCATACAAACCAACACAGACACGCACATGTATACATGCATATAATATATAAATACAATGTATAAGTATTTCCATCACACCATATCATATGTATATAACTATATTATTATAAATATACGTAACACACACACACATATATATATATAATAATAACAATATAATAATAATAACAATAATAATAATATAATATAATATAATATAATAATAATAATAATGATCAACTGGTTCTGAAATGTTCTGAACGCATACGCTTAGCCAAACCAGGATCCTTCTCATAGCCTATATGTAAATTTTAACATAAAATAAAATAAGTATGTGTATCATGGTGCACGGTAAACGTTTTTCTTTTTTCCTCTTCTCTCTCTCTCTCTACATAAGTTTCAGCAATCTGCGGTGGTTCAACATCCGGCCTTGGTCGCTGCAAATGCCCCCCTACCGCAGTCAATGTCATCCTTCGGGCAAATGCAAATCTCAACGCTTACAATCTTATAGGGTGCTGCAGGGCACTTAGATGCCATTGACATTCGATTGACTTTGACTACCCACCAGGTCCAGTGTGCTTCTGGGTGCAAATGATTGCAAAGTGGATCCATGACTAGTTGTGTTTTTTTTTTGGAAGGTATGTGGAGCTTGAGTGACCCTTCATCATTGCACATCTGGTCCCATAAGCCAGCTTTACTGGATGTAAATGAATGTAATCACTGAATATCATGAATGTGATCCGCTTTCTTCAAATTGTAATCCTCAGCAAATTGATGTTGCTCTTTGTTTCGTCTGTCCTCGTTGGCGACCTCGAAAGCACCAAACGTGCCAAATACCTTCCAGCACCGTCTGCTTTGTTTGGAATGTTGTCAGTGCAAAGCACAAGAAATGACAAGAAATCATGAAGCAAAGGCTTGTGCCAGGACTAAAAGATGAAACACTTTGCATGATTTACAAATTAATATAAATTATATAACAAGTTTTTCGGGCAGCAAAAAACTTGACTTGCATGCAGCCACCTGGGTTGCTCCGTTCTTCAGGCGTTGCTGAACTTTGGAAGAATCTCCTCCCCATTCTCTGTCACCCCAGGTCACCACTATGCCATCAATATCTGACCTTAGCTACCATGATGCAACATGATGCAACCATGTGCTCTTCAAAGAATTGTGGCTTAGGAGCATAGGAGCTATGTCTCCTGTCACCTTCTGAACCAATCAGCTGAGACGCTTGAGAGCTGCGAATGCACGTTCGTGGCGCACACTCTGAGCATTGCTGGTTCCTGTCCAAATCACTTGGATCCTCAAACCTTGGCATCTGGATCCGTGCCAGTTCCATGACTAGGCGCTCACAGCGTGATACAATACTGTAGGAGTTTTCCTCAAGCAGCCATCGCTATAAACATCAATGGATATGTTGTGTTGATTTATATTGCACATGGACACTAAAGCAATAAGCGAAAGACATCATCTGGAAAGTCAGAAACTGACTGGCAATCCCCTTCGCCTATGATTGGTTGCAGGCGTATAGCCACATCGCACCTCTCTTTGTCCAACTCATGGGCCGTACATGGCCGTACCTTGCTACTCAGAGTACAGTACCTTTGAGTTAAGGACCTTAAGGACAACGCAGCTGAGATCAATTTGCAGCGATGCGGCCCAGTTCAGCATTGATGCTGTTCAAGTGGTGGTACGGCTTCCTGTGTAAAAATGATTAAAAATGGACGGGCCAAAAGCCACAACGGTGAGAAATGAATCCAAATCCAATACTTGAAGACTGCCATGAGTTTCGCGCTGAGTCTCGAAGAACTGTCATGTGAAACGTTTCAACATTTCCATTCTGGATTCCATTCTGGATTCTATTGGATTGCAGGAAATGCATCTATTGTATTCCATTGTGGTATCTGCAATTGAGCATCAGCTCCCTGTGGCCATGGAAAAGGCGGCATGAACGGCCTAGGTTGTGAATTGTTGTGAATCAGCTATGCACAATGCTAAGGAACCTCAAGCGGCCTATGGCCTCTAAACATCCAAACCATTCAAACTTAATCGTAAGTTCCGAATAGTGTGAGGCATTTTGGAGGAAAAAAACTGAAGAATTCATGAGAATTCAACATTCCGCTCATTCTGCTTGAGACCGAGACCGAGCTTGGCATTCACCGCGTTGTATAACACAATGGCCTCAGTCTTTGCGCTAATGTCTCTCCATTTCAATCAATCGAAGCTGTACAGCACATCATGAAAAGAAACCAGAAGTGCAAATACAGAGCCGATGCTAACAGAACAAAGAGGTTGCAGCCCTCAAGCAATTAAAAGGTGCACAATCTAAGCCGCCTGTGCTTCATCAACATCTGCATTCCAGGTATAACGACAAACTTCCCCAGCACAATCAATCAGAACAAACTCCATGAAAGGTCAGCCATGGCAAAGGGTCGATGCAAGGATCATTACTTGTCCCAGTGCCTGAGATTTGACAGTTCAAGAACTCTTCAATTTGACTGAGATCTTACTGACTGACTATACTTGCTGATTGGTGCACTTGTGAGAGGCGAGGCGTTTAATTATACGTATATATAATTGTAATTACAATATATATATATATCATGCATATTCATGCATACATTTATATCTTTGCTTCAAATGGGTTTTGTCTTCTGGTCCTTAGTTCATCAACATTGTCAGTACTGGTCACAAAGTTGGCTGATGTCGAGTAGTTAGTGCAGCTCTGTCTGCGCACCCAAGCGTCACAATTGAGCCTTGCGAGCCTACGAAGCATTATGAATCACAATGTTTCTTCACAGGGCTCTCCTGAAGGCAACGTTGACTCCAAATCCGTAAGATTCCGTAAGTACAATGATTTGTCCGTCGAAAAGAAACGTAGGTGCCTGTTCCTGAACTGGTGGCTTCATCGCAAATGATGTGCTCCCGTGAAAGAATGCGAAAGAATGCGAAAGAGCTGTTGATCAGTCTTTGCAAAAAATTGGTTGCCTCAAGACATTTGGCGGCCGAATGCGGGAGAGTAATACTCCAGCATGCCAACAACAACTTTCAATAAGAGCTAGCTTTCATAACACTGAAGGCACTTGGAATTGAAGTGATTGCAGGTTGTTTGCAACTTAGTGTTTCACATCCACTGCATACATCCACCTAGAAGTTTATGCCTGTTCCGGGCATGCGTCAACTGATTTTAGACATTCTGTATTCAGACATATTTAGACCAAACAACGCAGAAATACGCAGAAGCACCACACCATACCACACGAAATACCACACCTCCAGGACGGAAATGCGAATGCGGTCCAAGAGCACTTGCAACGCACCATCCAGCTGTGAGATGGACCTCACAAGTGACAGTGCTCGTGACTGCTCGTGTCTGCGTGAGCAGTTTTCCTTACGAGTTTCACACATATTCACACACCGTTTCATGAAATTTTCATGTACCTTCAAAGAATGACTTAAAACATCTCGAAACCTTCACTGCTAAAGCTTTCTACTGGGCATATTGCAAGGTAGTGCAAGTATAAGATGTATAAGTGTGATGAGTATGTCCAAGCAACATAAGCAACACCCCAAACATCAGCATCCCTCTGCAAAACTGAACGTCGTTCCCTACCCTTGCATGCCAGAAATTTGGACATCCACAGGTAATCTGCGCAGCACCACCTTGCCTCAAAGCCTCTGCTGCTGATACTGTGCTTCGCTCATCAAACCCCAACGCAGCACAGAATTCATGCATTTGGATGTAGCCTTCCAAGTGCGCTGGAGCTAAAACGGGTGTCAAGAGAACTCGGTGTCCTTCGATGTTCAAAGCGTTCTGCTACATGGAGCCCCCCATTTGTCTCACAGTTGCTTGCACATGGCCTGATCTGTTGCGGCAAACGTTCTGAAACAAGTCTCGTAGCTCGTCTTGAGATAGCTCCGGCCTCAGCTGCAACTTGAGGCCGGGGGTGGATGACGAAAGCTAGCGGGGTAGGAGAAAGAAGGAAGGGAAGACGTATCTTCAATGCCAGCGGGATGATGATGAGGAGGAGGATGATCAGGATGAGGAAAAGAACATGATGATGCTGATGCTGATGCTGATGATGATGATGATGATGATGATGATGATGATGATGATGATGATGCTCATGATGATGATGATGATGATGATGATGATGATGATGATGATGATGATGATGATGATGATGATGATGCTCATGATGATGATGATGATGATGATGAAGATGAAGATGAAGATGATGATGATGATGATGATGATGCTCATGATGATGATGATGATGATGACGATGATACTGATGATGATGAAGATGAAGATGATGATGATGACGACGATGATGACGATGACGATGACGATGACGATGATGATGATGATGATGATGATGATGAGGCTGCGGCAGCTGATCGGGATGATGATGAGGACGAGGGTGCTAAGGATGTGGAGATGATGATGATGATGATGGTGATGAGGATGATGATGATGATGATGATGGTGGTGGTGGTGGTGGTGGTGGTGGGGTGTGGGGTGGGGTGGGGTGGGGTGGGGGGGGGGCCTTTCACGTGAAAAATCACGTGATGTCCTTGAGCAGCCCCCTGAATACTTGCTAAAGCAAGAAGACTCCAGCTAGCTGACGCTAGCTTTCGTGATCAAATCGGCCAGGGTTTTGCACATCTCATGTTCTAAAAGACTGCAGCTCATCTACCTATTGAAGCTATGGTCCAGGATAAGTTGCTGCACACTTGACAAACACAACAATCAAAAAACACACATCGTTGTTGGTGATTCATTCTAGATATATAGTTGTTGCCAGCAAGCCCTTAAAACATGAAAAAAGGTCCAATAGCAAACATTACACTCGGAGCCCTGTTAACACCACCCGTGCCTCCACTTTTAAGGCGGGGGCCAAAATGTTTGTGCCATCACACTCAAGTCTTGCGCTGTCAAATGGCCGGAGCCTGCGTGGGCTAAGAACATCGTCTGAAGAACCAACTAACTAAGGCTTCCTCGCTGGGAAAGCTTGCACAGCTACCCACAAGCTGCAACCGGCAAGCATTGGCCAGCTCCCGCCGCAAGGTTTCTTGATTGCCGGGCAAACACGGTGCACCCCCACTTCTTTTTTTGCTGCTCACAAGCTCTCCCTGCTCCGCTTTGACACATGGAAATCCTGGTGTCAGAAAGTGCAAGCGTGCTTTTGCTTTTGCGCGATCACAAGTCCACTCAATGCAGCAAGAAACCACTTTGAAAGCACAGATGCTTGAAACCGACAAAACAGCAATTGGTCAGTGTCTCAGTGTGATTGCAGTGCTCTTGTCCTCCGCCAGGTGTGTGCACGCCAGACTCAGGGCAAAAATTGCCTGATGGTCCTGCTGGGCGGCCATTCTCAAAGCCTCCTGCGCTGCTCGCTGGCTAGAGTTCAGCGGATTAGGAAGTCGCCACATTTATTTTGTGAATTGCCATTGCCAATGAAGCACAAAACGCAACAACATTCAGGTTGCTTCAGCTCTCGGATTCTGACTGGCATTGAATCATCAGCTCTGTCTCAGCTCCAGGCCTCTTCAGGGCCCTCTGGCAACGGATGAAAGCCGATGCCCACTGCCTGGTTTACAGCGATTCGATTGCATACTTTGGAATGGCAAAGCCCCGTGGTCAAACACTGTAATCACTGCACAATGCAGCAAGAACCTCTCAAAGTTCCTTAAAGATCTGAGAGTATCTGAAAGTAAGATGAAAGGTTAATCCGTTCCCTCTAATGCTAAACCCCCCAAATAATAATAATAACCTCAGGTAGTTTTTATTATTATAGGGGGTATTCAGTATTAGGGTGCGAAGCTTTCCACTATATAATAATACTAAATTAAAGACCTAATATATATATATTTTTATTATTATCATTTTTTTCTATTTCAAAATCGATTAGATTTCCTTTTAAAAATAAGATTAAAATATTGCCAAAAATTGGATTTCGAAATATTTCGAAGGTTCCCCCTAATATTAAATTAAAAACCCTAATATAAATTATAAAAAACTAAAATTTTCTATTTCAAAATCGATTAGAATTCCTTTTAAAATCTAATCAAACTATTGCCAAAAATTGGATTTCGAAATATGTCGAAGCTTTCCCCTAATATTAAATTAAAAACCTTAATAAAGTAAAGTATTTTTTTTGTTCGACCTTAAAAGACGGACCCTAATAAAAAACACCCTGGGGTTGACTAGTTTTTAGGGGTTATTAGGGGGGACCTTCATTTTTAATTTGTTTTCGAAAGCGGATCGGTTAAAAATCAAATTGGCCAACCTCAAATTTTCCAAAATTGTAGACGGACCCTAATTTTTATTATTTGGATTTATTTGGGGGGTTTAGTAATAGGGGGAAGGGATTATTTCAAGAAAGTTCGGAAGGTACGCAACGATTTACAGGGACTTGGGACAGGCCCAGCCTCGCACAAAAGCTTTAGACCAGAATTCTCAAAAGCACGGCGTGCAACGCACCGTTGCACCTCAGTTGATCTCTGAAACAGTGACATTGAATGACATACAGCGACATATATAATGAATTATAATGACATATAATACATGACAGTGAAGGACGAGAAGTTCCTGAACGATGAAATCCTATATACATGCATGAAAGCAAATTGCATGGCATTTTGCATGGCATGAAAAAGGGCCGCACAAGCTCGCGAAATGAGTAGTTCTCCTCCACCAAAGGGTCCTGAACGAGCTCTCGTAATTCTTGCAAAACAAGTTTCTACAATGATAAGACATGATAAAATAGGACGTTTCGAGTCATCATGCACCAATTGGAATTTCTGCAAACGACTATCAGTAATTAGGTGACTAGCAGGTGTCAATTGGATGAATTAGCTGTCCTCTGTCCAAAGGAGAGTCAATCTGCTCCAAAATGTTCTGACGTGTTCTGACCCATTCATTGAAGTGGTATACCAGGAATATGTGAGGACATTTTCCGCTGAAAAGCAGGTTTGGGAATTTTAAACATGTCTGACAAGGAACGACATGACAAGGATATCCTTAATTTTGACTAATTGATATATTATAGTATGTCCATGGCTTTCCCATATACTCATTGTATTCTTTGTCTTTGTCCTGTGCATGGGCTCCCTCTAGCTCCAATTCAAAAGCGTCCAATGGGCGAACCAGCTGTAGATGCTGGGCCTCCAATACCAAATCAAAGAAAACCACACACAGTCAGTACCACACACCAGTGGAACGAGTTTGGAAAAAATCTGGCAAAAACACTCTTCACACATAGTCTCAGGAGTTTGGGTGCACGGCATGGCAGAATCCAAACAAAAAGATGCAACACTGGACACACGATGACAACTTGTAACCCACATGTGCAAACCCAGCTCGAATCACTTGGCATTGCCTGGCTGACAAACGTCTGGCCTCCAAGAGCATCTCCGCGTGGCATCTGGAACCTCGTCCTCTTGGAGGAAAAGGAGGCCCCATGTCCTGACAAATTTGGCAAGCAAAAATACAAAGCAGCAATAATAATATAGCACAACATATTCAATAATATATAGTACAATATATATAATATAATACAATCAAATTTAATACAATAAAATACAATCGTTTGATGAAACCACAATGCGAAAGTGATTGCGTGAGTGCGTGAGTGCGTGAAATGATACCAATTCCCAGAGTGTCTATGATTCGTATGATTCTAGCGCAAGAGGGTACACAGGTCCTCACACAAGTGCCACAGCACTCGAGCTGCACCACGAATGTCTGCATTGCAGAAGACCTCCTCCCATCCAGTTGATGTGCCACAAATACCTTGGTGATGCGCATGGAATCAAGACATAAAATGAACCGAATTTAACATGATACAGTCAGCATCAGCTAGTCAGGTGGGTAAGGCTTTCCCGGAGTGCATGTTCAATTGCAAGGAATGGACGCTCATAACAGCTCCTGCAGCTGTCAATCTATCCCGCAATCACATCAATCACTCTGACAGCTGAATTGAAGTTTCAAGTGAGCAACTACATGCCATGTCTTCCACAGAAGTCGCCAAAAAGGCCCCAAATCCTGAGTTTCTCCAAGAGGGTGAAAAACTCGCAGCTTCTCAAACTCATTTCGTTTCAAGTTTACCTGGTTGCAATTTCCTCCTGGTTTCCTCGCAATCCTCGTTCCGTCTCACTTTCCTCCAGGGACAAGGTGCTATTCATTACAAGGCGAAAGGCCTGCAGCTTCCGAGGCGTTTGGGGCGGAGCCACCAGGACTAGCCTTGCGAAGGCGCAGCAAGGTGCAGTATATATATATATATTATCTCTATTTTTTTTCAGTTATTTTTTTCAACTTCGACTACAGTAGGAGCCTGGTCGTGCCTTACTCTGCTGCATTCTGTTGCTTTGTGAGGTTCAGCAAAATCTATCAAAATCTATATTTAGGATCATTTAGGTATATACGGTATATAATCAGTTCGGCTTCCCGGGCTACAAGGCTATTTAAGACTCCGAGACCTTTGAAAGTGGGCGACCCCTAGTCCTGCGAAAAAAATGTTGTTTGGTCAACCTGCGGCCGGGAAACATTGTATTTGCAATCCTTAGCAATTGCAGCTAGTGATCATTTGTGGTCTGACTGTTTTCTAGCAGATTCTAGCCACACAAGAAGAGACAAGAAATGTCCGACACTGCGGGTATCCTTCTACGTTTCAACGGAAAAAAGTCTAAAACACGCCTGCCAAGTGCGAACACGCCTTCTGACTCCTTCTGCCCCGTCAGGCCGTGTTTACATGTGTTTACAGTGGAACCATGGTGGAACATAATGGCCGATGCTGTCTACGCAATATGGAACATGCATGAAAATGCGTGAACATGCTGATGCTGCCGTGCGTCTGTTGAGGCGTCAATTGCAATCTGTCCGGATCTTTGCCGGTGCAACTGACGAATCTGGGAGCAATGTGTTTGGAAAAGTTCTCCCGTTGTAAAAAGAATGCCGTACGTGCAGCGTAGTGCAGAATCCTTAGCATCAAAATGCGTCAAACATGTTGGGCGAAATGGGGTGCATCAAGCCACTGCACAATTTGGCCCTTCACAACCTAAAACTGTAACGCGTGCCACCATCGATAGTAGGTACTCACCCTTCGACCTGAAAATTGACAATGCAAATAATTATATGCAAATGCCACCTACGAGATCCTACGAGTAGCATGTAAATGTACCACGTATGTGCATCTGGAGCCAAAATACACTTGAGAGAACTACGAAGCTGTGCATTTCAGCATTGTGTCCTTTCTGATAAAAAGCGATAGAAACACGTTCTGGGAACAAAACAGGTATCAGTCTCAGTGCAATTCAGCGCATATATACTTTTGTGATCTTTTGTGCATTTCATCATTTCCAAATCTGAATTTCCATATGCGATACAACGCCAGAGAAGGTAATATTCTTTTTGAACCTTTTTGATTTTCTTTGCTTGCGCTCTCCGAAGGGCAAATGCCAGCGCTTTTCTCTTACCGCTGATGCTAATACAATTCATACAGCACGAGGCATGCACACACTTTCCACCATGAGACAAAACCAAGTAGAATTCAGCTCATATAAATCAGATTTACATAGATTTCCGCAGTCTGGGCAACGAAAATCTTACTTGAGTCGAGTCTCGCCTATTTATGATATATTACATAAGCGATGGCCGGCGCACAACAGCAGTTTTTGATAGTTTTTGCAGATGTCCAAAATTCAAATCATGTCTATTGCCCCTCAAAATGCACTCTCTAAAAAATCATGACCCAGGATGCCCTTCCAAAAAATGGGGAGTCCGGGTTAGCCATGTGGAAAAACCCACTCGTTTTCCCCCAAAAAAAACATTCTTAGCGACAACCCGGGTTGTCGCATTCTAAAGGAAATTCTTAGGAGGATGATGAAACAAACTCCATAAGACCACTTTCGTTTACCAAGCATCGATCGTGCCCGTCCCTGCAAAGGCTCGGTGAACAAAGACACAACTCCGTGGTATCCGACGCGTTCGTCTGCTCGGAAAAGCGCCAAGGTGCGCAGGACAATGTCAACACCTCCAAATCGAAGGGCTTTCCTTGGAGAAAACTTCTTGACATTTCTTGACCCTGTTGGCCTGTTGGCTGGCAGCATTCACATTGATTGTCATTGATTCTCTTGTGGTCGTGCAGCGCCAGCAATTAGTACTGCAAAGAAAAATCTGGTTTGAGCGAAAGCACACACACACACACCACCTAGACCTGAACATCCCCAAAGTGCCTACAGTAGAAAGATGTAGAAAGCAAAGCCTAGCATCTCGCCAAAATAGTTGCGATGCTCCTGCTTCTCTAAGTCGGTCGTCTCGTTCTGGTGGAGGGCTGTGAAGTCGTTCCACAAATCCTATGGACATGGCCGCACTACTGGCATGGACACCAGGCGTTGAAAGTCACGTCTTGACATTCTGAGCTTCCATGCTACAACATGCATGAGTAAATCGTGAATTTACTATAATACAATACAATACTATACTATAGATTATATTAGAATGTTACCTGACCTCAGTTCTGCCGGAATGGCTTCTCAACAAGACATCTCAAAACATTCAAAATGGGGTCCTCTTTGGGATTGCCACACCACATGAAGACTTGCCGCCCCAGCCAGCGGACATCTGGAAGTTGAGTTGCAACAGCAGCGAGCTCCTGGATTGAAAAGGAGGAATGAGGCTCTCCGCATCTCCCCGCTACATTCCGAAACATCCCAAAATCATTCTCGATATTCTCTTGTATCGACATGCCTCGACGTTAAATGATGCTGCATGCATGCTGCGTGCGGCATCATGCAGCTGCATCTCCATGGCTTCCGATGCTGCAAGTGGTCATCGCTCTCTCTTTTCCGAGAGATAGCAGGACAGCTTTAGAGTTGGGCATCCTGGGAGCATCTAGAGCACCCAGTCACGCCGAAGAATTGAGGTCAAATGCCTCATCAGTCTTTAGCATAACAAGATTTGTTTCAGCAAGAGAGCTTTCGCCCTTCAAGAAGGCTTGAAAATCTTCTGCTTTGTCCTCAATGCCAAACGCTCGGTCCAAGGCCGTGAGAGGGTTTACGTCCTCATCCAGTGGGTTACCCTCACCAGGAAGACGCAGAACTGCTTTTAGTTTGGCACCTTTCTCTGCAAGTCCTGAGGCAACTCCAGCAGCTTCTCGCAAATCCGGGGTGATGAGATAATCCACCTGGTATGCTTCCTCAGGAATACCGGGCTTGCTTGATGCGGCCCCTTTTCCGAGATATTGGCCGAAAGCTTCATAAGCCACTGCTGCACCGTTCTCCAAATTCACAAAGACGAAGGCCTGCTCCTGACAACTAAGATTTGTTCTGCATTGAGCTCGTGGCATTTGCAAATGCTTTGTTTAAAGATGTTTAAGCATGCAGCATACCATGCAGCAACCCTGCCTGCCGCTCCCACGGCATACCACCAGCGCCCGGCGCAGACAGGATGCCAATAGCAGCACCAGACTTGTCCCGGCTTTGCAAGTAGCCTCTGACTCAAAGTTTCATGCGGAAAAACATGTGTCATGTTTGAAATACGCTCACAAGTCAAGAACGTCAAGCGCACACCAGCTGTGTCATGGCCCAAAACTTACCGTTAAAATTGCTTCAACCAATTTCGGAGGATGAAATTAATTTAGGAAAGGAACGGGCCCCATTCTGCTTGAACTGAACTTCTAGAAATCATGCATGTCTGTTAGACTCTGTTCAACTTAGTTATCAGTGCACTGTTGAGATCTGTTGAGATCTGTTGAGATGAGGAGCATTGCCCGCCCGGTCCATTTTGCAGAACTGCCAGGTTTCGCACCATCATTTTTGTGAGTTCCTGTCCGGCTTTGGCGGATGCTACAAACTTCACCTTCGTGAGCTTCATCTTGTTCACGGTCTCACGGTGGAAGAATTCGGGCTCTTCGGAAGTGAGGAAGACGTAATCAAAATCCTCATGAACGGTCTCAGGTTTCACTCTGGAACCCTCAAGATTTGGATTTACCAAAATCTTCACTCCTCCCATTTCCAGGATGAAGCTGCCTCTCCCCTGTCCAACGGCTTTGATGTTCAGCTGCTTTTTTAGCTCACTGAAGCCCTTGTCATCTGGAGAAGCACCGAGCCTGCCTCGCTGTGAACGAGTTGATTGCACCGACTGCACCTGTTTTGGTTCTGAGAGACCCACGGGGCTTTCAAAGGACTTCGCTTGAGAGCGAGAAGTCCGTGAAACAAGGCTGTGGAGACTATAGTGACCATATCCAGGGCAGAAGGTGTTTCTGGTCCCGAAGAGAAGACACGCACTAAGCACCAAAATGCGGCAACCTGGACGAGATTCCATGGCTGCGGCAGTGCTACATTTACGGCTCGTCATATCTACTTGATCCTGAAGTGCTGCAGGAAATGCAGTGTTATCTATGCAAAATGAATATTTTGCTCAATGCATGCTGCATTTTGCTGTAGGTTCCGAGTCATCTCCGTACGCGTCCTGCCAAGATCTGCTGGACACACCAGGTGTGTCAGGGCTGAGGCCACGCAAAGGCGACGCCTCCACCAAGCGCTGACAGCTGCTATCTGAGACCTGCAAACGCCAAGGCTAAGTCATCCTCTCATCTTCTCCCTCAAATTCGCTCAGCACACGACACAACCAGATTGATCCCAGATTTTTGTTGGGACAATTACACTTGGAGTATCCAATTTCAATGTAATAGCATCAAACTTCCCTTGACTATCAAGTGGACTTAGAATGGCATCTCCCCATGATGTTGGAACAAAGCATACCTGTACCGTGCATTCTGAAACAACCTGCATATAGGTCCTCGTTAAAGTCCGCTTCAGCATGATTCAGCATTGAACGGTACCTCCAAAGATGGCAAGCAAAACTGCGGACCATCTTCCAAACCGCGACCACTGCATGGCCCGCTGCCCGCCATGAAGGGCGTTCTGCTTCAAAATCTTGACACAAGCTACTGTGGGTTGGGCGCGAGGCACTTCATAAAGTGTTTGTTAATTTCCGGTGATGTTTGGTGCTTGATTAATTTCCGGTGCACTTTTTCGTTGCTCTCATGATTCTATGGAATTTGATGCAGCTAGACATAGCTAGACATGATATGAGATGTCCATAGATGTCCTCTTAGGATACTTTTGGCACTCAAAGGAAAAAGCCAACTCAAGCGTTCGGACAATTTTGTTTGGTGCTCGAGCTGACCTATATTGGCCACATCTCAGTACCGCGGTTCAATAAGCTCAAGCAAATTGATGCAAATTGAACATGATTGAACTATATATATCTATATATATTATAATATATTGAACTCTTTCACTATTTCATTATATTTCATTGATCTTTCATGCCCAGGGCACTGGGGAACTGCATCAAGAAGCTTTTAACAATTTGGGCTGTGTGCACCCATCGAAATGAAGCGCACGGCAAATCGCAAGCGATGCGTCAAGATATGTCAAGATCTTCCTCAGGAGCTTCTTTTTAAAGCTCCGGTCTTTGGAGGAGACCAGCTTTGCGAAACCTGGGTAACACATGGTACGGTCTCCGCAGCTCTCGAACAAATCAACACAAACAAGTCACTCTTGGCTCTGGACGGCTCTAGAAGGGAATACTCAGGGAATGCCAACACTGAAAACAAAAAGACAGCCTTAGGGCCATGTGGGTTTCGCAATGGCCATCCTCAATTCTGGAAATACCGAAGCCTATTCAATTATATATTCAAGAAACTCACCACAACTGCGCGGGAAGGAACGTGACAATGCTTCCAACAACCATCAACAACCAAGGTCCGTGCAAGGTGGCCTGTGACATAGACTGTAATGAGCCGCTGGAAGCTGGTCCCTGGCAGTCCTGATGAGGTGTGTCCTGACAAGGTGTGCCGGTGTGTCATGGCGAATCGAACGCATCGGAAAGGCCTTGGATGGCCTTGGGCATTCCAAAAGCCAGAATTTTGTGTGCACGAGATTCTGACTCAAGCCTCCTGCAAGGGCGAGCTTGCCTTCCAAAAGCATCAGAAAGCAAAAGACAGGGATCACACATGATCCCATGCACAAGGAATTTGAGATGCTATCAGTGCCATCAGCTTTCGACTTGGAAGGAACTATCTCGCCCGTCCACTGGCGGTGAACAGTGTACAATATCTGTCCAGCATTGCCTGAAACCCATGCCAAACCGCCAGATGCTGCCACAAGAATTGGGACTGGCAAGCAGGCCTCAAAAGCTGATTGGGTCCAAATAAACCGGTGTGCACGCATGTCATCTAATGTGGTCAGTATACTTCAGCAACCCAAGTTTTTGCAATTCCAAAACCCACCCCATCTGTGTGCTTGCTGACCATTGTTATAGGTCAAGCAGCATGAAACCTTATCTTGGACAATGCCGACAATGACAATGCTCTGCATTTATAGTGGCTCAGGTGCTAGCCTTGATAGTGGCCAAGCCCCATCTAGCCATGACTATCGGACCGCAGCACTCCTGGAACGATTTCACTCATCTTGGAAAAAACGATCAAGAGATGATGGACACAAGTTAAGTTGACATCCTGTGCAAAGCTCAAACTGACAAACTGATGCAAATAGCGTGACATAGCATGACATTCTTGATAAGGAGTCACTCAAAATGTGGCCGTCCTCTGCAGGCAAAGGCAAAAGCCGAACTGGTGCAGCTGTCCTCGTCTTGAGCAGTGTAGAAGTTCGGCCCGTTCAGCCCACAAACGAACATCATCGAACATCACTTCGCAGTTGTGACGCAGCTGAATTCAGCATTTGATTCACGTCACGCCTCGGATGGGAATCCCCTGAATCCAGCATCGCCTGGATGGGCTGACAACCCACCACGCCCAAGGACTCGGGTTCCACTAAGGTACCAACCATGTGCCCACTGACATTCCCCTGGTAAAGGCCAAGTTTGCGAGCGAAAAGGACCTGAGTGTCCGGAAAAAAAGAAAAGTAATCTGATGCATCCTGCCCCAAAAGACACTTCTCATTTTACATCTCAGACTCCTTCCAACATTTCCAATCGTTTCGCAACTGGGGGTGCGTCCCTTCTTTATTGGTTGATAAACAATTAATACCTGGGGTATACTATACGGTATATCATTTTATATAATTACCAGATATTACTGGATTGTGTCATGGCTAGTTGCTACCCGCTAAGCGGGAGTACATCTAAGTTTCATTTGCTATCATTTCCATTCATTTCCTATCCATATGCTCACACTAGGACCTAGGGCGCCGACACCTCTGCTAGCAAGAGAACGAAGCAGCCCATCCCGATCCGTGGGTGACATTCCACCGCCAAGAATGGGGCTCTTCGCCTCCAACAAATGCAAGGGGATGGTGCTCTACACTTCTCGCACTCGGGGGATGCTCAGCAACAAACGAAGCTAAGCTTTAGACCCGTTTCAAGCTTGGGATGTCACTGGAACCACCTGAGTCGATCCATGACCAAGGCTTGTCCAACGAGCACTTGCATGTGATTTTGATGGATTTTGTCCAAGTCCACACGACATAGACATACGAACATAGATACAGTAGCTCAGTAGACTCTCAGTAGACAATGTATGACTCTGTATGACTGTATGACAATTTAAAATGAATCAACCTTGAAGTCGCAGCCTGAAGGCATGATTTCTGAAACTGTTTACGTCTATGAAAGTATAATAAGTCAGCAGTAATTATAAGCATCGCATATTAACAGTGCACACCAATATCGCATATTATACTGTTGAGTTCACATTCAGCATGTGTGCTGCATATCCATTGGGGCACCCACAGCCAGGCCAGGGCGCATACCTGCTTTCCCGATCAAGCAGGATGGGCGGACAAAGTGCACGTGGCACAATTTGACAAAGCACTAAGACTAAGAGTCACTAGTTCCAATGGCATGCCTCCAACAAATGGTCAATCAGTATGCAGTATGCATATATAAATAGAAAAATGTATATAAATGTTATAATATATATATATATAATATATATATGTGCAGTACACAATAGTCAATGTTTGTTTAGATTGAAAGGCAAAAGGGGACAAAACAAAAGACTTTGGAAACTGAGTATATAATATCATATAATACTGTTCATTGCCACTGTTTCAACAAACATTGTGGACCATTTTGGAAGCATCAAACAAAGGAGTGGACAGCGTCGTTAGTGGTAGCCGTTTAGCCGCGAGCAATTTTCTGCCCCACCAACACGGTGTAAACAGGTGTAACAAACAGCCTGCGTTACCTTTCTTTGATGTGCCGTAAGCTGATCGAGCGGAGGGCACAAAATGCACTCAGCACGTGCATCCATCTCTCGCAGCCCCTGTTCAAAGTTTCCACGTGCCGCAGCCACGTACAGCATCAGCTGCGACCTAAGAACAGCAGGTGATCTGTCTATTGTGATGATCACTGCCTGCGCCAAGTGAAACTGCACCAAGATAAACGTTTGCCTCTTGCAACAAGTGTCAACCATCTTTTTGTTCTCATCAATCTATCCATAGTATAATTATATGCATGGAGATGCTTTGTAGCAAGTTCAATTGCAAATGTGTTTGCCAAACACCCCCTCTATCAGCCAAGAGCATGTATTCGAATGTTTTATATAATCGATTGATTCTAGTGCATAGAGACAAGACAGCAAAGCTGCATGGCAAAAAGCGGCTTTTTCTCAAGCAGGCACAAACGCCCTGAAGTGCAGAAGTGTCTCCACGCCCTTCCACCACTTTCCGTGGCTTGGCAGAGTCCACCCTTGTACTAAAAGTTGAAGATTAATTACCCATGCCATGCAAGGCTTCGGCAATCGAGGAGTACTCTCTCTCAACCAATTTAGTTTGTATGTGCCAATCGAAGCAGGAACTCTCTCGACTTGTATTCATTGGATTTTGTTGGACGTATCTGGACCCAGAGTACGATGAGGGAAGGTAAAAGGTCGACACCGAAATGTCTGAATGGTTGTAAAAAATGCATCATTTGCTTTTTGATTGAACCTGGAATTGTATATAGGATCTTTCAGCCCAAGTGCCAAGTACGGGAAAAAATGCTTTGCCTCCAAATGCCTCAAACCATGAACAGCTGAAACCGCTGCCAACTACAGTAATCTTCCAGCAGCATGTTTCTATCAATGCTACTGTGTGTCTGCATGGTGCTGGGAACGAATTGGGAACAAACGTGTCAGGGAAATCCTAATAATCCAGTAGTATCAATGAGCCTTGCACGCATGCATCTGCTCCAAACAAGAGATGGTTCACACGGACAGGCTTCAAGGAGATCTTCACGAGTCAAAGTGTTGCAACGTTTTAAACTCCAAATGATTCCCAAATTGGAGCTTCTGTACTTGCCGTGGTGACCGCTTCAGCGTCACCCACATCAGTCTCAGACAAGCTATCTGCACATGACAACTTGCCGCTTCTGAGCGCCATGTCTTCACCATGTTCGCTCTCTATCACCTGAGTCCAGTGCAAAGGTAACTTTAGATTAAAAATCCAGTAATGTCAATGACGGGGCATCCTGCAAGTTGCATCTATGGTGTATAGTTGCACTTTTCACGAGGCAATTTGATGCAATTTGGACATAAGGCACCACAGAAATCAAAAGTAATGAAGTAAAACTGTTGCACTTAAACCAGGCTGCAATAGCGCTGCCCCAATCGCTGGAATGCGACAAAGAGGTTTCCAAGAAATCCTTGCCGAAGGACCTTGCTGTTCCAATTGTGTGAGTGGTCAACCAGTGCATAAGTAAATGGGCGATTTCATCAGGACCTACTGGCAGCTAGCAGGAAATCCACGCTGCGAAGTTGTTTGTTTCAAGAATCTCAGGATCACTATGCAAATGCTTCCTGCTTGCAGGTGAAAAACCATCATCGAAAATCGATCTGGCTGACCCTCTGTGAGAGAAGTGAACCGGAGACTGGATTTTGCTTCAACAACTGATTCAACAACCTACCCCAAAAACTCAAACAATTGTCCACACGCCAATGATTTGCAACGTTTGCTGTTTGGCTCCGAAAGTGCTCGTATCTAACCATTCGAAGGGAATCTTCAACCTCTCTGTAATCTACTCTCTTACTCTGTCGCCGTTGTGAAACTCTCAGCGCACCTATGGAACACCATGTGATTCCCTTCGCGTTCCTGCATGGCTGTTTGGTTCGGCCAAGGCACTGTGCAAGCGAGGGCACTTGAAAGCAGGGATAGGATGTATAGGCAGAACCAAGGTTCTGCTTGTGTTCACACCTCACTTGGTCCTTATGCATTGCCTTCCCCAATACTTCCCGCACAGTCACACAGGCACTGCCATCTTGAGACGTCTCAAACCTGACAAACTGCAGACCTCTGTTCCGATGCAAGGCGTTCTGTAGACACATGATGGTCTTCTCGCTGACAAACACATGAAGAGCGACAAAATCAACGGATGTGAGGCATGTGCTGCCAATACTCTCTGCCATGGCCTGGCAAGTCTCATCTGAGATATTGCAAGAATTTGCCACAAAGCTAAAGCTCCGCAAGGATGAATTTGAGCAGAGAGAGCCAGCAATGGCAGTCCCAGTGCTGTCGCTGATCTCTGTCTTGCAGGCCTCGAAGGAGAATTTCTGAAGTGCGGAGTTCATGCTGAGAATAGAAGCCAGCGCTATGCCGCTTTCGTCGGAAACTTCTGTCCCGTTGGCTGAAAAATTGAATGAATGAAGGTTGCAGTTCTGCTGCCTTACTTCTAGACAAGCGGAGACCAAGAAAGAAAGTTGTTTAATAAACATGATAAACACAAATCAAACAACTGCTTTATGTTTGTGTTGACGATCCTGTTGGCATACAAAAAAGGTAAAGATGTTGAAACCAAGCTTTTAGCTTGAGAGTAGTGTGACAGTGTACATCTTGCATCACATATATATATAGTATTATATAGTATTATATAGTATTATATAGTATTATATAGTATTGTATAGTATTCTATAGTATTATATAGTATTATATAGTATTATATAGTATTATATAGTATTATGTAGTATTATGTAGTACGTAGTATTATATAGTATTATATAGTATTATATAGTATTATATAGTATTATATAGTATTATGTAGTACGTAGTATTATATAGTATTATATAGTATTATATAGTATTATATAGTATTATATAGTATTATATAGTAGAATATTGTGTCAATTTATGTCAGCCAAGCTTCGCTGCCTGGGCCAAACTCCGCCCAGTTGCATCGCCTATTGTCGTTCTGCCAGCTGCCCATAAAAAGTGCCGCATGTCATTGAGCCACAAGGCCTCTGCCATTGCGGTCCCAGTCTCATCACCGACACTAGTCTCTTGAGTGCTGAAGGACATACCTCAGTCACCGCTCAATCACAAGAATTCACAGGACATGGCAGTCCGAAGCCAACAACATCAATAGCCAACTACCTCTCGCGCATCTCGCACCCTCCAGCTCAAAGGACACCAATATGAAAGACTGCCCTGGGTGAGACAGGGGCAAGCTGTCCACACTTGCAACCAAGCATCTTGAGAGGGAGGAGTTTTGAGTAAGCGCCTGCGCCAGTACAACACCAGTCTTGTCAGAAAGGTTCGTGCCATCTGCCTTCAAACATAACGATTGCAGGGAGGAGTTCTGCTTGAGGACTGCAGCAACTGCTCGTCCAAGTTCGCCATAGGCACCCCAATGGAGCACGTGCAAGCTTAAATGCCTCCTTGAATGGCCCAGCATGCTGAATTGAACGTCCACCACAGGTCTAAAGGATAAAAAAGGGCTGGAAACATCTGGAAACGACTTCCACATAAACTATCACAAACTAAGTTTGAAAAGCATGAAACATCATGAAACCCCTTCACTGAATGTCTGTCTGAGTGACAAGGTGGTGTTTTGTCCAAGGCCTTGAAGGCCCAAAGCTGCTCTGGCATCCACTGTCAGTGTCAACTCCAAAAGACTTCGGTTCCTTGTCTTATTTCACTGTGAAACACTTTCGGTGAGGGCTGACTTGGGCTTGAATTAGCATGTCTCACTGGTGTGCTTCACACCCCAAGCATCCCCTTGACCTGCATCCGCCCAATCATTTATTTTTCATGCACGATTTTAGAGGAATACTATTCTGTGCAGTCCGGTGCTCGCATCTCAGTTTCCAACATTGTTGAACAGTAATGTAATGACTCAGTCATGACAGTCACGATAGCTTCACTCATTTCACAAATTTCCAGTGGCTCATTACCAAGCTGCATGGCGAAGGCAGCAGACAGGCTCAGAGACATCCGTATCGGCATGTCTCCCCTAGCAGCCACCTGCAGGTTTTCGCATCCTTCATGGGATCCGGCGCTCCTCAGCTATTTCTTTTTGCAAACTGAATCGTTGCCAGCAAAAAATAAGTTATAAATAGTTATAATATGTTATAAGTTATAATATGTTATAATTAAGTTCAAATCTTTGACCACCTCAAGCCTTTGCCTATCATCTTGGCTAGAAAACTCAGCCAAGTGGCAGAACTTGTAGTAACTCATCCCACGAATGAACAACTTTGCACTCCATGGGGCCTTGAGCCCTGATGGCCCACGAACGAAGGCAAAGCGTTGAAAATTGTTCAGGGGCTTTAAGGGCTGAAGTTTGCCTTGGGGTTTGTCTAGAAGTGTTGCCGAAAATCTCATGGATTTCAGCACGGAATAGGAACACGAGGAGTGAATCCATTGAGAACTTTCTGGCAGCACTTGCGTCTCTGTGTCTTTGTGTCTGGCTGTCTCTGTGTGTGCGCGTGTCTGTGTGCTTGTCGTCATTTGCTTGTTTGGCTGTTGCTTGTTTGTTTGTGCGTGTGTCCTTCTGTCTCTCTGCACGTGTGTCTCTCGGTGTATGCACTTTGCCTGTGACCTGTCACACAGAAGCCCCGATCCTTGCTGATCCAAAATTGTTTCAGGCACAGCAGCATAAACTAACAAATAAAGAGCTGACAACAACTCACAAGCAACATCCTTGCCATTCAAGACTGAGTCTTGACATGTTAATTTGAAAAACCTTCAGTCATTATCCGATAACTCCTACAGTATTTAGTCTGCCTATTAAGTTCGAGAGATCATCCTGGCAAAATATATTGAGTTTCAACCTGAGGGTGGTTTGCCTTAATTCTTAGCATTCAGAGCGTGGACCCCTCTAAGCCTGGGCTGTTAGCAAGGCTTGTTCTGCAGGAACTTTGTCTTGTAGCACTTGCTCCTGGGCACAAACTGTTTGCCAATCTGCCATTGCCAAAAACTCTGCTGCCCAACAGAAACACGCCAAAACTTAAGGCAAACATCACTGCAATAGATCACAAACATACCGTAAATATCCTAATAATAAATCAATACAAATTGCGATTTAATGTCGCGTCCTGTTCTACATCAGTTTTGAATAGTTTGGGGTACAGTGCCACTCCGGGGTGGAGCATTTGTGACGCGAACCCCCCTGCCACTTCTTCAGTTCCAGGTGGAACGATGGTCTGGAAAACCGGAAAGGGTTTTGAAGATTCTTCTTGTGTTAAAGTAATTCGTTGAAAAATGTTTGAGATCTGCTGTCTTCATTTTTCGTTGGGGGATGTCTGCTGAGTGCTCCTTCAGTGCCAAGGTAAGCAAAGGGAACACTTCATCCGAGCACAGCCTCAGGCAATTCAATCCAGTTCACACCCGGAGGCAGGCATCCGTCTCGCAAAAAAGATGCAAAAACAGACTTCCGACAAAGCCCGATGAATTCCATTGTCCACACATCAAATGTTGTTGACATGCTGGAGATGACAGCAGGATCATCATTTCTGCATAATTACCGCCCGCTTTGTGAAACGGAGTGAGTTCTGGATGTCATGACTGTTACAAAGCTTAAACCTGAAGGCAACTAGCAACTGCAGTACTACTGACTCGAGGCCAAAGTCAAGGGGACGAAGGCTACTTGGGCAAGGAGAGATGTGTATTATTACTATTATTGTGTACTGATAGAATGTAGAGCGACCTTTTGAAGGTAATTTTTTGACCTGAAATAAACTACCAGTCGATGTTGCTGACACGCCAAGAGCAGCGTCTCATGATATTCTAGTTCGCATGCGACATCATTCCACAATCCCCCCCTGACATGCTAGCATACGACCGTCAACATTATGCTCCTACCACCCTATTTGCCAAATACAAAGTGCCCCAACCGAACGCGCTTCGGTTGAGCCACTTTGCAATCGTCTGATTGAACCTCTTTCCCCCGGCCTTTCCCGCCTTGTTCCTGTCCGTGAAATATTATATATACATATGTCTATGATGAATACGTCTAAGTATCTCTATCATATATTTAATTACACACACATACATAATCCCCTATTAAAAAAAAAACAAGTCTTAGAATCTGGTAACTTAAATAACTTAGCTGCATATATCCATTGAGCAAGAAATGTTTGGGAATCTTGAGATGCGCAGGTTCCATTCCTCGCCAAGACAGGGTCATGTTTTCATGCAGACATCTTGACTTGTGGAAATAGAACGCAAGACTCCAAGTGGTTGTTCTCCCATTACATCTCATCTACATTACGTTACATTACATAAATATTACATATAATTACATAACATTACATTACGTTACATTACATTACCTCACACTACCATCAGAGTATATTACATTGCATTAGGTTACGTTACATTGCATTAAGTTCCATTACATTGCACTAGTTTAGATTCCATTACATTGGATATTAGTGGATTAGATTAGATTAGGTTAGATTAGATTATGGTCACCGACAGAATTATGGAAAAAATAAAACGTTCAACTTAGACAGGCGGCGCCTGCGTCCGATTTTTCCATAATTGGATTTTTCCCCATAAGGGTTCAAAATATCCCGGAAGTGATCCGAACCTTTTTTTTTTCCATAATTCTTGGAGGTGGCCATTATTTCCATAATTGATTTTTCCTGTGAAATCAGGGGGCTAGGGCAGATTGACCGGTTTTTCCATAATTATTTTTTCCATAATTAATGTTTGGGGCTCCACCTGTTGGACATGTCATGGATCCACAATTCAAACCCGTTTTTTTTTGGGGGTATGGAAATATGTATGCAAATGCAAGTATGTAGTATCAACCCAATTGGTGGCTTGGCAAAAGGAAACATCCAAATGCAAGTATGTAGTATCAACCCAATTGGTGGCTTGGCAAAAGGAAACATCCAGATATTATGTATATCAATGGCAGGCTTTAGGGGCATATACCAGATCTTTAGACACATATTTTCTATAGTTCAATATTCCCCCTTAAAATGCATTCAAATTGCGAACATCACATGATATTATGTATATCAATGGAAGACTTAGGGGCATATACCAGATCTTTAGACACATATTTTCTATAATTCAATATTCCCCCTTAAAATGCATTCAAATTGCGAATCGATGGACATACAGTCACCGACAGAATTATGGGAAAAAATAATTATGGAAACAATAATTATGGAAAAAAAAAGGTTCGTAACTTTTCTATCATAGACAGGCGGCGCCTGTAAATTGAAACGTTTTATTTTTTTTTCCATAATTCTGTCGGTGACTGTACATTGTACTGTACGGCATTACATTGCGTTATATTGCGTTGAATTGCATTACATTCACAACATTCACGGCGAATATCAACTTGTGTAGTATATGTGTGAACGCCTTTTTTTCCGCTTCGGGGAGGTATCCTTTCGCCTTCGTTTGAGCTTAAGGCCAAACAGTTGGCATCTATACAGGATCCCTTTATTTTTCCGGGGTGGCCTTTTGCTTTTGCTGGCTCTGCACGGAGTGCGAGTCACATCGTCCGGGCACTCCTTCTTTTTGCTGTCCCTTTCTAGAGACATGAGGATTGACTCGCACAGGCAGTCTGTTCCTTTTTGCTTCACCATGGCCCTTTTCCCTTCCTGGCAATTCCCACACCTGGTACAGTATGTGTTGTGCATGCTGTTGCCATGTTTGGGTCATGAGCCGGCATGAGCAGCGGGGTTTGAGCCCGAGGGGGAGCCCAAAACAAGTTCGGCAAGAAAAATCATGGCAGCTGCGTCCAGCCTGCCCCTAGAATTCATTGAGCAAATCCAACGCCAGCTAGCAAGCTAGCAGCTAGCTTTCGTGATATAAATCATTACAGATCTATGTGTGTAGTGGAAAATGGCTTGTGAGAGCATGTCAGTGTCTGCAAGTAGCAGCAAGGATGTCATCCGCTCAAACTGTTGAGGGTTCTGCAAATACATTTAAAATTCATTGAATCACGCTGAGTCCGTTTGAGTCCTACCTACATCACATCTCTTCGCCAGTCTTTGTCAAGCTGCGGCTCTCCCAAATACTCAGACTCGAAGATGCCATTCGCAGCTGCCAAGGCTTGCGGATGCACGAGGTGGGCTGCATGTCTTCGACTCAGCGCAATCCTTGGCAAAAAAAACACCCAGGGCTTTGCAGCACACTGCGCCCAGGAACCACAATAATTACGAGTATATAATGATTGTCTTGATTGTCGCATGACTGTCCTTTCCGTTCTTCACAGAACTCAACCAGTCAAAAACAGTCGAAAAGATTCAACAAGTACATGTCAAACATTGAACCGACGGGTTGTGTTTAGACAAGATGCCACTGATGATGCTTCAGCATCAAGGACCTGCAGCGTGACCAACGGGGCTTGCGGCTGTAAGTGGTTTTGATGGTTTGGTTGCAAAAAATTGCCTATCTGGGTCGGGATGTAGCCCTTCTTTCTTCACCAGTGGTGAAAACTCACAAGGCTCCATCTCACCACGCAACGCCAATGTGGATCCAATCTGGAAATGAGATGAAATGAATTGAAATGGACGAACATGCTAAAATCCTTTCTGGAACTACCTGTGGTAACTTGACAGCTGATCTCGTGCAATTTCTCATTCTTCTCTTCGTGTTTGTTGGGTTTTCTTTTCATGAATGGGCGCAAGCAAAAATAGCGCAAATCGAGTGTGACTGGTTCAAAGCTCAGTAATTGTGTTTGTATGTGTTTCAGCCTGAGTTTCAGCTGTGTCTGCATGTATTTTATCAAAATTGGCTGGCAGGACTTACTTCCAGACAGAGCACAGAGAGGGGAGATGGCTGAGGGGGGTGGGTGGCCTTGCACAACTCTAGCAAAGGTACCCCACCGCACGCATACATCTACACATATCATCACATATCTACACATGACATATTCTAGCCAATATGGAAGTCCAATTCTTCGCCTACATCATTGAGCAAAACGCATGCAATATAAAGGTTGAGAATGCTGAAGTGGCTGACAGCGAGTTCACAGCAAAACGCAATCAGCACATGTCAGCACATCTTTTCGCACAGGGAACGTAGCGATTGGCTGAAGGCCTGCAATTGGGGATTGGGCCATAGTGGCCAGAAGATAAAAAGGGTCACACCATGCATGCCAAGTGAATGCTTGGACATTCACCTTATTCTTTTGTTGGCTTGCATGGGTGTGGCTCAGCTGTACGATGAAACGTCGTGATCAAAGTAGGAACTGACATCCCAATCAACGCATGCTGATTTGAAAGCTTTCCATATTCAGTTCCAGCTTCGATCCTTCGCCATTCAATCTGACCGTCTGCATGGATGAATCGGCCAAAACTACTTCTAAGAGGCAGCTCTGAAAGGGAGAATCTAGGTTCAGGAGACCTAAAGAACTTGGCATTGTGAGCCACTTGGATGCCTACGCCATTTTGCATGTGCCATCCACGCTTGTCGCTTAGGCATCTTAGGCTTTGCAAGTCAGTATATGGCAAAACAGGATCATTACCGTCCAGCATCACTCCAGGAAACTCAACGCATGTGGAAGACTTCACCAAAGGCTTAGCAGAGCAGGCTTTGAACACTTGCTTGACAAATTGCAGGGCGTAGGTCATAGCACCATGATCCAAGCTCCATGATCTTACGCAAATGACTCAAGTCCATCTCTTTCGTTCCAGCATCAACCCACATGTTCTCAGCTGCGGTCCATTTCAAGGCTGTGTTTGGACGGCGAAGAACACTTCTTATCCATGCAATGGTAAACGCCAAGGACTTTTGAGAACCAAACTGCTTGTGTCTGAGTTCCCTTTGTCATGCACATCTTTAGCATCCACCAAAGTTGTCATACTGACGGCATTGGAAGCAGCATCGGCTTCCTTTTCAGTCAGATCCTTCAGGCGGATCATTGCAATCATGCCTCTGCACAATTGTCCAACATCCATCGCTTCTTCTGCAGCAAGGGTTTCGGCACTGTACATAGACCTGCAGACACGTGGAATTCGATGCGATCGAGCATCAAAAATGTTGAAGGCTCCTTAATTGCTTTCCACGAAGCATTGACTCCTCGCACAACAGGCAAAAGTAGCATGCTTGGGAGTAAATACGTCCCGTCGCAGTTCCAACCGAAGATCCATTCAGCTTGACGTTTCCAAGCGCTGCATCAGAAACAACGCAAATGCCTGCTGACATGTAGTCAATCGACCTGAACACCTAATTCGAAGCCACCAGTGCGTTTGAACTCACGTACTGCAACGTTCGCTCGAATCAGGGTTCCAACTGTTGGAGGCTTTCGCCTTGCAAAGGCGAAACACAGAAGGACATGTCGTATACCTAATCTGCGCCACCAACCACTGAAGACTTCCCAGAACTGCATGTAGTTGCTTGTGCTCATGCTTGTCAAACACCGCATCGACATCAGACTTCCAATGCTTCGCAATCACAACTTCACTCAAGTTTGAATGATATGCAGTCATGGTCAAACGAATAGTATGGTCTTCAGCACGTCGGATATGCTTTCCACAACAAGCAAAACTGCCAGAATCCATCGACTCAAAGCCGAGTTCAGCACCGATTGCATGTAGAGTCGAGATTGTTCAGCACGGGTGTTCCCGGTAAACAACAAGTCATCGACATGGGCCACAATCATGCCTGCCAGTCGATCAGCACCATCAACAAGTTCCGAAAAGAACCAACATGCTGCATCAACAATGCTTTGGCGCCAGCCATGACCTTGCATAGATCTCGACAACCTCAAGCACCACTCAGGTGGCGCATCTGCCAAACCAAAAATGCCTTTTAGCACACGACATAGCTGGCCAGACCTTATAGGCAAAGGTAGAGAGACCTTCTCATTGGTCTTGGTCAAATAGAGCTCGCGGTTCACATAGGGGTCGCCCTTGAGAAATGCAGCTTTCACATCGGCGGAAATCAAAGACCACATATGTACTGCTATGCAAATCCCATGTGCCATAGTCATGTTCTTCAGCTTCAAGAGGATCTCTTCGGTCCAGATCAGCCAAACATGAAAGCTGTAGCAACGGATGCGCATCTGTACGTTCAGCTGCCAAAGCTTGAATCTGGTCATATGTCATTGTCAAACCTGCAAAAACTTCAAAGACCATCTGCACGCACTGGAACTTCAGAAGCTTGAGAGTGTTCACCACCACCAGTAGGAGAGACCCGACCTGGTGTCGGAACATCTTCTGCAGCTCGTTTCTGTCCACGAGCATCATCATCAAACTGTCAAGCTCTGGCCAGAGTGGTGCTGCGCAAGGAAGGTGCAGAAGAGCTAGGCCTGGATGTTTGAGATGCCTGCAAAAACACGTCGGGAACAGGAGTTCCGGGCTGAGCTCCCAGGAGGGGTGGGTGCTGCTGACTGCAAGGAAGAATAAGGTGACATAGATGCTTCAGACTGGATTCCACCGCAGGTTGCGGTGCTGCGACAACCTCTCCTGGAGAAAGTCCAGAAGTACCCCGGCGTGAAAGTCCAAGGCCAAGCCCATCTGAGGACTAAAATCCAAGTCCATCCTCAGGGGGTACCGATCCAGGGTTGACGGAATGTTGCTCGTGGTGAGATGCATCTCTAATGGCAGCTTGAACCACCTCATCAATTGCAGCTTCCCATGAACCAGCAGCAATGCTTTCCAAGGAGGACGCCTTTCTGACATGTTCAGTTGGGCATTTGGTCAATTGAAGGAGACAAGACATTTGGATGAGAACTCATCACCATCACGCCCTCCACGAGCCAACAAGAGTGCTGGACCATGCCATCGCTTGAGTTGGAGACGACGGCGCGAAGGAGTGCCAGGAGTACCACCATCCTTTCTTGACTGGTTTTGGGCTCGCCAAATTCAAAAGAAAACCAAATCGCCAGGTACTCTCACGTGAGCGTGCCAGTTCGGCTTGACGAAGCCCACGACTGTAGTGCAGCCTCAACATGGCCAGACGAGCTGTCTGTCGAACTGCAAGCTGTCGTTCGAGACTTGGAGAATTTTCCGGCAAAGAATGTTCAGCCAGCCTCTTGGAGAAACTGTTTTTGATGTCCTTGCTTCTTCTCCTTCTCCACTGAAGCTCGAGCTTCTTCGAGGGCTGCTGTCTTCAACTTCATGGAGATTCCACGGGAAGCTTTGGCAGCCAACAAGCCA
The DNA here is from genome assembly GCA_947184155.2 of Cladocopium goreaui. Classification (NCBI taxonomy): domain Eukaryota; class Dinophyceae; order Suessiales; family Symbiodiniaceae; genus Cladocopium; species Cladocopium goreaui. The sequence goes on along the minus strand of CAMXCT020000601.1, from coordinate 52,598 downwards.
CTCAGAATGGAGCCCTTCATGAGCTCCAACTTCCATCCCACACTCGGAACTTGGGCAACTCCAGCAGATTCTGTGAGATGAAGGCTCAATTGCCCCGACCTCGCTGCCAATGGTAAGGGACCATCACCAGCTGGTCGGCCATGGTCTTGGCTTGAAATTTCCAATCCTCCACCGAAGCAATTGAAGGGTATATGGAAAGGGCAAGAACCGCAAAAGCCACAATTTAACTGCAAACTGAGCCAGGCGTATCTTCCGATGAGCCGCATGATGAACCGGCGCCACCGGTACAGAGCAAATGCCAGCCTGCAGGGCTCCATCAGGTTCTGCTGCTGGGATGCTGGAATGAACAGATATGAATGGCACAGCTGCTACCTCGTTGGCATACTTGGAAAAAATCTCGGGAGTCAGCATTGCAAACTTCGCGGAGAGGATGTTGACGGGGAGAATCGCGATCAGCAGGAGCGGTCACGTCTTGAACCAATCATGGTGAGCCGACAACACTTCATGAACTGCACCTGCAGCCCCACAACCTTCAATTAACATCTGATCGTAACTGCAAACACTGCTATTGGAAACACGAGATGACAGCTTTCGGTCCAACCACTGTTCTGGTGCCATCTGCAACTCAATGATTCCATCAAGTCCACATATTTCCTCCAACGGCCCGATAAGGGCCCCGGCGCTCATCTGGTTCAACCTTTGAGGAGGAGCTTCTGATGAAAGAAAAGTGCGCTGCAATGTCTTTGCAGCAAAATCCAAAACACCACCAACAGCATCCAAAAAACACGTCCCAATAAGCATCCAAAGGTTCCAACAGGCACAATGCTGATCCAAACCAAAATCAACTTGCCACTGACCAATGCTGGAAGCCTCCAATGTCGGCTGGATGTAACCAGGCCGCCGTTTCCAAACCTGAAGCTCTCATGCTCGTCATGAGACTCAACCAAATCCATAATCCATGACGGTGACATGTGGCGCAGCTCTGACGTGTAGCCATCAAGCCATTGAGGTCCAGCACAAGTCCTGTTGCATGCGGAGCCAAGTGCCCCCACCAAGTGTTTGTCATCTGCCAAGGCCTGCAGCGTGGTGGCAGATGCAAAAGTCGAATGCTCTCTTGGAGGGGTGGTTGCAAACAAAGCTTGGTCAAGGGGCATGCCAAGAAAACATCATGAGAAACAACTGAAGCTTCATGAAGTCCATGTAATTTACCAACTTCTGCAACTGTGGGCTCATCTTCATGAGAAACTTCTGGAAGATGATCAGCACGGCGAGCTTCGGTGAAGCGAACTTGACGTGGCTTTTGTTTTGCCACCACAGGAGAAGTCTTGCGCGCCAAACCGGCACCAGGACGCTGACATTCTTTGTCACCAGCCCAGTTATCATGCAACCCACAGTCACAGCAGGGATGTTTCCCGCTTGCTTTCTTTGAGGACGGCACGTTGGGATTGCCTTTGGTCGATCCAGGGCCACTTTTGTTGAAGCCACGATCTTTTCGAATCTTATTCAACCTTGAACGTGCTTCCTTCATGGTTACCCAAAGTCTCGGCAGCTTGCTCGAAATCTGCCTCCAGCTCTGCAAGCACTTGCGCATCGATGCCACATTCTTCAGCATCTTTCAACTCAGCTGCAGACACCTCGGCTTCGTTGAGAAGGTATTCCTCCAAGGCAGGAGGATCTTCAGGAGCATCTTCATCCACCGCAGTTGTTTTACAAACTTCGTCGGCTTCGGCTTCAGGCTCTTGTTCAACCTCAGTCACAAGGGCCCTTCGAGAGCTGACCGAAGAGGCTGCAGAGGACAAAGGTCTCTTCCAAGAGGACCCAGTAGAGCTCGGCATGAATCTGCTCGAAGCCGTGGATGGAGTACTTGAAGATCCCTCAGACCTGTTGAAATCAAACATACGTCGCGCTGTCAGCTTGGGCTTGAAACCATCTTGAGGAGCTTTGCGAAAAAGGTGGGTCAGACTGATGAAGGTCCTTGAAAAGCCTCCCAGATTTCAAATCAGCAACCAAAATGCGAAGTCTGGTTGAGAACTCTGAGATACGCTCACCAGCTTTTCGACGGAGATCCACGTAGAATTGCTGCCGAACTTTTCCACGCTTGTCCAGCTGCGTTCGTCCATTAATGGACTCCAGAGCATTCAGCAGCTTGTTCAATCCAAACAAGTAGTCAGCAGGACTTCGGCACCTGTATCCGGATCCCTTCCCATCTCAGCTGGCTTGTAAGCCAATTCGTCAGGGTTGAACTCCTCCCCGTGCTGCCTGACTATTCCTCTCTGCCGTATCAGCCATCGAGCTTCCAAATTGTACTTGGCAAATCCAGGCTGTGAAGTCACCATCTCATTTCTCATCTAAATTCTCGCCACGCAGCTGGGCTTCCATCCCAGGTTGGGGCCCTATACCAAGAACCTTGTCCACTAGATTCATTGTTCCCCTCGGCCATGCTGACAAGCGTCCCTTCAAGGATATGTCAGCCAGTTGACCGACTGCAAAATGCAGTCGTTCCCAGAAAACCGTTGTTCAACTTTCAGGTGTGAAATCAACAGCAAAAGGATCAGTTGAAAATTCTTCGCACAAAATCCAGTCACTGATTCTGCTTGATGTTTGGGCTCGGCGCCAAAGGTCCTTGAAAGCAATCAAGCTCCGGTGCCTCTGAGAATGCTGAAGTGGCTGACAGCGAGTTCACAGCAAAACGCAGTCAGCACATATCAGCACATCATTTCGCACAGGGAACGTAGCGATTGGCTGAAGGCCTGTAATTGGGGATTGGGCCATAGTGGCCAGAAGAGAAAAGGGTCACACCATGCATGCCAAGTGAATGCTTCGACAAAGGTAAAGTCATGTGAAGCTTTAAGCGAGAACATCATCTATTTATGTCTATTATGTGGTTTGCCCTCTTGATTGACGATGGTCTATACATGATTATACATGTCTATATGCTATACTATGCACATCGTGAGGCTCCCCACAAAAAATGCACGTGAGTTGTACTTGGAGTCTTGCCTTGCCCAATGTGGTTCAATGCCTCGGGAGTGGACTGCGGCCGATTGCAAGGCCTGATGCCATCTTCAATCATTCAATTCGTATCAATTCACTTTTTTGTCCCTGTCTTCGTCTTGCTGTACTCCCAGAGGAGGGAACTGAGAAGATAATGACATAGTTACAATATGTTACAATGGTCTTGTCATTCTCTGTCATTCACCATTGGCATCCATCGGCCATAAAAACCACAGGAAACAAGTTTGCATTGACACATATTGACCCCCTTTGCAAGAGGGCGGCTCAAAGATGCTCAAAGTGCAACCAAAATGCCATGAGCACAATCATGAGGGACCTCAATATCTCGTACACCCGCGGGACATATGCGCGACCTCACATGCGGTGGCATGGAATATGCAACAAGGAACTTGGCCGCGTGTCGGCGTCTCTTCTGGCTAAAGCTGGATCGGTGACTAAGACTTTACCAGCTTTGACTTTGGCCCTGGCACCCCCGCATTGCCGTCCAACAATGCTTTCCTTACCGAACATATCTTGGCAAAAGAAGAGTGAGTGAGCCAGAACCAGTCACTTTCATGCACAAAATGACTAAAATATCCTAACAATATATATCTAAAACATATATTAAACTAGGTCCTGAGTTTCGAGATGACTTGGAAAGTCATGATTTCCTGTCTCTTGTATTCAATGTTCTTTTTAATTTTTTACATGAGATCAGTCTGAAGATGTCCCACAAAACGTTGGGCGCTTTTCTATAGCCCCCCTTTCAATCTCACAACACTTGCCGCGACCTGCGACTTAGGGCAGGACAGCACACGACCTGATGCAAAAACCGGTCTGCAAGGCATGTCACCAAGCTTCAAACTAGTGACTGCCTGGCCTGACACTCTCTCCGTCTCTCTCTCGCTCTCTCCCTCCCCATCACTCACTACACGACTACGACTGGTCCGACTGGTTTCTGTTTTTGCACTAACCGTTTTGCAATCGAAAGTATGGCAGATTTCAAGACTTCAAGAACAAGGATTACCTTGTCCTGCCAAATCTGCCAAGCTGGCAAAAGAGGCTGCCTTCCATAAAGCTCAGAGATCCAGGCTGATCAATTCCAAACACGCTGTCGTGACATCATGTGACTTATGTGCAAGAGTTGGTTGCATCAGGCGCCCGGCTAAGAGACTGCAGCGGCACAGCCTCAGCGTGAATTCTATGCGCTGTTTGCGCCCACATGCCATGCCAACGCCGCAGTTGCTCGTACACCGGCCGGAATTGCACAGGTGCTCTCGTACCATTTTCCTTTCACACAATTCGGCGGGAACCGCGAAGCTGTCATGAAATGAAGCCGGTTTGCTGCTGCTTCATTACTTGTATCGCAAATGCTGCGCGTAAATGCGTTTCAAAATGTTTCAAACCATTCCCAGTCACTAGGAAATGTTTAAACGAGCGGTATATCAATTTACAGGGATTCAGCTATTCCGCACCATACCAGCTGCAACAAAGGGTTGTTTGGTCATTGGAGCCCACTTTTCTCTCGTCATGCTACAATTGAGCACCTCTATATTAAACATGCAATATTGATCAATATTGACTGATAAGGTCAATGGTGCGCAGTCATAACTTGCAACACTTCCGCTATCGGGCTCATGGGATGCAAAAAAAACAAGATGCCCTCGAAGTTCAATTCAAACGCTTTGAGCATCCCAATCGGCTGTCTAGGCGTGGTTCGAGTCCTTGAGGGTTCTCTTCTGAATAATGACTTGGTATTGACTCGATAGTGGTTGTCCCCTGTGGGTCCCTTGACTAAAGGCAAGTGCCTGAAGTGGCTTGTGCTGAATTAAACATAATTCAAGACTTTGAGCGAGCTTTATGACGAGTCTGAGTCTATGTGGAAAGGGTGGAATGACTCGCGATACTTTCCAACATTCACCCCACCATATTACTGTGTTTTTTTCGGCCAGGACTTGGAAAGCCTATGCTCAGGATACTTAGGGGACGGGGCACAAAGGTACCCTTTAGGTATCCTGAAGCAGCATCAAACAAGCAAAGGTGCTGCAGTGGTGCTACATGTACTGAGCTGTATTTACAAGGTACAATCAAGGGACTTAAAGTGCAAGGCTCCCAACAGCTATGGGCTCAGATGGCTGCCAGACTGCACTCCAGCGACTAGAACTTTGGGAAGCACAGAACACTGAGTGCGGTCTTGTCAAATTTGCCCGTGTAGCCGGCCACTGTACAGGTTGGGCAAAGGGAAGGCCTGCATGTTTTTCACGTTTTGTCTACGTTGTAGACAAAAACTTCTATGGGAGCACCATGCAAAAGGTCCAAGATGCCATATATACTTCGATGGCAGCTCGAAAGCTCTTCGCGGAGTCTCCTTCCGTCCTACGGCTGCATGGCTTTAGCATACGCCAAACAAGCCTACGGAGTTATATATAACGTGGATGACCGCCTGCGGGCCATCACACACGGCAGGCACTCTTAAAATTGCACGAGGAGAGGTTGCCTTTCTTGTCTTATTTCGATCCAAAGGAAAAACAAAAGCTGATAAAAAGGTGATAACAGCAAAGCAAATCAAAAGATATGGTTTCTGCTGCCGTTGAAATCGGTGATGCGTTCGCCCAAACTGTGAATGCTGACGTGCAATTCCGGAGTTGCTGGCCTGCCTGGCCAGCTGCCATGTTCTGAACACACTTCTTTATTGAATTGTCCCAACAGGCAACAAGGGAGCAAAACATCAGGCATCTTACCTCCAGACTAGCCGGAGCTGTGTGCCTGTGCAGCTATACTGTGGGTGGAAGATTGCTTGGACAAGTCCTTGGGCACATTCTTTGAATTCAGAGGGCATTCAAAACAAACACACACACACACAAACACACCATAACACATGGGAGAACAACTCCTGGCCGAAGAACTTTGTCACACAGCCGCTGCACCTTCCGAACACAACTCTTCACATGTCGTTTTTTCAAAAGGACAACTTCTTGAGCACTAAGTCGTAGCCCATTAAAAAGACCTCAGCACGTTTGCATCAGCGGCAACAATCCCCAAATAGTGAGTGGGATCCAGGCCAATCTCGTATGACAAACATCTCACGACTCTGAGATGCTGTGAATAAAAACTGGTGTAAAGTGGTCATCACTGAGGAGCCATGATATTCCTGTAATTACTTATGGTGATATGCCTTCTTAGCCACGACTGAGTGTCAAACAGCGCCTTGAAAGCCGCTGGATGCCACCTTTGTTGGAAGGCCGCGCACAAACAAGCCTGCAGTGAGTGTGGCGATTCGGTCGGCTACAAACACCATCAACATTGACATCCACACATATCACAATGGGACGCCCTCACACGCACTTGTACTTATATGTATGTATCACACATTACATCCTGCCAGCCTCGCACTCCGTCCTGTCTGAGCAGTTCTTTAGCTGCTGACATGTAAGTCATTTCTCTCCCTGCAGTCTGCTGCAATGTTTTCAGCACCTTGGCGTGGCGTGAATGACAAGGGAGCTTCGTTCTGCTTGCACACAAGTTCTGACTGACTGTGAATCAATACATACTAGTAGCTGGTTCTATGAGTGCAACCCATTACATATATAATTGGATCATGAACCATCATGATCTGATTCCGTTTGAAAACACTGAACCACGTTCAACGCAACAACATGACAGTCAAACATCAGAATCACCTCGGTTTCCTAGAATAGAACAAAATGGGCTCTTTCAAGGACTGGAAGCTCCCTGACCCTGCCGTAAACCTCGCCTTCTGTGCTACCAAGTGACGCGGAGAAAATTGCTGGAAGCATCGCCCGCAACATTGGCTGCAAAACCAATTGTCGCACTCCTCCAGCCGAAGAACGTACGATAACAATCGATAGCAACCATAGATTCTGTTTCTATTGTTTTCTATGCGCACACGCACACACACACACGATACACATACAGTATATCAATCCCATGGGAATACATTGGTATATAATTCCAGGCTTGCCTTCATCATAAAATCACTGCTTGATCTGCTTGTGATACAAAATTGGGGATTTTGATTAGAATGCAAAGGAACCCAAAAGAGTCTTACCTGCTACCCTGGATAGATACAAATTGTTGACCCAGATGCTAAAAGCAAGCTTTTGGGTGATTTTGGCAACATTCACGACCCTGAACGGTATTTCACGCCCCTTGCATTGGTTGAACGGTTTTTCACGTCCCTGATGGTTTGTGCATATATCATGCATTTTCATGTAATTCTGCTATATTCTGCTATATTGTGATTGTTTATCCACAATACCTTATAAAAATTAGCTTATATATATGTTCTCCATATTGCATGCATATATCAACAATAGCTGGGTTACATCAACCTTACATGCCACCAGTTCACCCTCCACTGCGCTTTTTATCTTTCTTCTCCCTGGTAACCACGTGACCAAGCGATCTGGATATGGGTTAAGTACCGCTGTAGCAACCTTAAAGGGATTGCTCGCGGCGACACACAGCGGCTCACTGCCGCTGTGCGGCCTATGAAATCCTCGTCCAGGGAACACGTATGTGCCGCTGGATTTACGATCCAAGCTGATGCTTTTGACTGACGCCTCATTTCATGAGCCACTTCATGAATGGCATGAAGTTTCGGGAACAAAGCAAAGTGGGAAAGACCTCTGACATAGGCTGCATGAGCCTGCCATAGATACGCTTTGACAAAGTCGTAAAGTGCACTGGCCAAAGATGCACCCAGCGAACTTTCCACCAAGACATCATTTGAGTAGACCCCACGCCAAAAGAAGTTGAGCCGTTTTGTCCCAGCTGCCTGAAGGCAAACAAAGCTAACCCCCAAACAACTTGGGCTGTCTAAACTCCATGAGTTAAATGCAGGTTCCCCCAAACATTCCAAACAAGACATCAAATCACTTGAGTTCACCCCAATTTAACAAATTGTATAGTTTGAACATGTGTTAAGCTATCTCCAAGAAACAAAGATGCGCATGCGTTCATCCACTTGAATCTCCTCATGGTGCCTCTCACAGAAGTCTTCGAGATACAAGAAAAAGTTGGATGTGATGGCCGCTTTGTTCCATGCCCCAATCGGTTCACTGGTGGTTCCAAAGGTGCTCAGATCAACTTTGCGCAGGATTGCGTTCATTTTCATCCGACGGCAAAAGTCCTTGTAGTCTGCCCCAAGAAGTAACACCCGCCGGTCCACAGCAGTGTCTGGCAATAGTTGCTGCAGCATCATCACTCCGCTTGCTACCCACGTCTTTCCCACTCCCAAATGCACACTGTGCCACAAATCAATCAGATGGAACCTGGCCTTTCCGTTGACTGCAGCATCATGGAAAAGTTCTCTTGTCATTGGCCCCTCTCGACTCCAGGGCACTGGGATTGGGACCTCACATGCCTCATCCATGGCCTTTTCTGCTTCTTTCCTGAGGGATGGAAGTTTTTCCAATTAAACATGTGCCTTTTGGGATCAACACCATGTGGATTCGAATAACCCGCAGCCAAAAACAGAATAAGGCAAAAAGCAAAAACCAAACATTCATGGAAATAAATGCTGCATAGTAATTCTTAAAGTGTCAGATTTTCCCAATCTGTACCTTGCCCGCAAAGACATAGGTGACAAACACCTCCACCTTCGACTTGAAAATCGCCACCTTGGCCAGCACCTTTTGGCGCTCGCCTGTATGAGCGCTCCAAGTTAGCGCTTCCTACCTTTGTTGCGCATCATGCATGCAAATCCTCAACAGTAATAAATTCTCAAGAAAATGAACCAATAGATTTGAAACTGCAGATGGTCCAAAACACACACACAAAAAAAAAACCTCGATATATATACAACATGCATGGCTTCATGTATAAAAACAAAGCATGTGATAAAACACCTTCAAGTTTCCAGGTAGCTCCAATCACCTTTGTTTCCCAAGATAATTGGAAAAATCTTATCACCGGAAGATCCAACAGGCACACCATCCAGCTGGCACTTCTTGAAGTCTTGGACAATCAGTTCGAAGATCGCGTTCCAAACTCGTGGATCTTCTGCATAAAGTTCCTGTTCAGGGCTGGATGTATGCGTGCACACATGTTAAATCTATATAACTGATTGATACATGTCAGCTAAATTGATTTCAAGGCATGAACTATATAACCAAAACTATTTGAACCCTAAAACGCAATCCTTCGGGCATACACAAATCAGCAATCGAGTCTGGACGCCAGTTCTCAAGAAATTGAGTGGAATCCCAGCACTGGTGCTCTTGTAGTGGTCAGCCGAGGGTGGCTTTTTTGATGTCCCAGTGCCAAAAATACCCTGGAATGACACCACCAAAAGGCCATCCTTCCGGTAGGTAACTCCTTCGTCACCATGCAGGAACAAGGGTATGCATCTGTTCATGGGCAATCGACCAGCATCCATGTGTGAAAAGACTTGGTGTTTTGGAAAAAGAGTTCTGTAGCGTTGCCAAAACGTTGTCAATCTCAGCTCTGCATTTTTCAGAGACACTCCACCCAGTACATGATCCAAGTCATTCATTTTGCTCATTGCCTGTAAAAAATTGGAGGGTCTGATCCACACAAATCCAGACAGTGGCGCATCCTTTTCCCATGTCAATTCGACGGGATAGTAGAAGTTGTTCAAGCGGAACACTGAAGTAACTGCTTCTTCCTTATGTGGCTGGTGGCTGGTGGTGGTATATGAAATGGAATTGACGTTTTCTATATATAAGTTGATGGAACCCCTTTAGCTTTGCTCCTTTTAATATATATCCAGGGTAAATAGTTCATGTCACATTTATAGATCAAGTAATCCCAGGGTCAGCTTTTCGTCGGTCAGCAACCGCTAGGGCAGAAAGGACAGGACATGTCATTGCAGAATGGTGCCCACTCTTCACATCACGCAGCTCCGCTGCCGCAAAGTCGATAAGTTCGCAGCCTTTCTCCTGGGCTGGTATGGCTCAAAACCACAAACACTGAACAAACTAAACTTTTAATTTGAATTAACACATGCATGGACCACCTTTCCATTTCAAATACTTATCATGCATGTTTTCTGGATCAATTCCATGTGTTGATATGGCACCAATTCCAAGGGTGAACAACTTGACTTGTGGACCCCAAAGCCAATAAAAGAGTTATATATGTTTCAAGGGTATGCCAATTCAAGTATGCTGCCAAGACACACCCCTGCCATATTTCCAAGCGAGATGCCACGCCTTTTGCGAGGGACCTGGCTGTGCGGGAATTGGGTGTGTTTTCAAAGCTGCGTAGACGTAGACTCCCAAGAATGCATGGTTTTATTCATGAACTTTTTGTTTTTATTCATATATGTTCTTGGGTTCTTATATAAGCTCTCGGATTCACCTCAAGGCCCAAACTATTTTACCAGCTGTAAGTTGGTCTACGCTTGTGGCACTTGGCCCGCCAGGCATGTGCTGTGGTAAGCCACATGCAACATAACCTGTTTCCCCGACATATATTCACAAGTGCATGGAATTTGACATGACTCTCCCATGTGTTCATCACATGGTCAAAAATCCCAAAACATAACAGGCATTCGAACATGTTGGTTCCACCAAAAGAATTGCTACAACATGTTCACACAATCTTCACTTTGAAATTGGGTTTACTGATTGAAACCGTTCAATATATAGAATTAATTGTATATATATAATTTGATATATATATATGATGGACATGGAGAATATACCATTCAGAACTTGAATTGGCAAGTGGATCCAACATCGATGCCTAGGCCTTTCTGGTTCGCTTGGCCTTGGGCTTGCTGGATTCAGCAGCAACAGGAGCTTCAGTGGGCTCAGCAGGGCCGGAACCGTTCCCCTTTTGGCGTCTGGTTCCTTTCGGCTTCGTGGCACGTGCACCTTTGGTACGGTTGCCCTTACTGGACTTGGGCTCCTTTTTGCTCTTGGGTGCCTTTGACCCAGATGCACCTTTGTCCTTCTTTGCCTTCGTGGTCTTCGGCTTGGCCTTTCCTTCCTCCAAGCCAAGCTCTTTCTGCAGCACCCTGCAAATGGCGTTTTTTGAGTGCGGGTTGGCTCATTAATTGACATGTGTATATAGGACTCTATATATCAACATGTGCAGTTTGACTCATTATATAAACAACTATATAAACAATTATATATAACTATATATATCGATGAATTGATTGAAAACACATGGGACAGAACCTGCCTGTAGCGGGACTCCAAAGGAATAAGCTTCGCACACCTTGATTTGCGATTCAATTTGGTAGCTGGTGCCAGTATCACTCAATTCATTTATATATAACAGCTAAGGCACTGTTTTCTGACCTCATTCTTCTCATCAACCACTTCCGTCAATAGCCTGGGTGAGACTATATAAACAAATATCAACATTCCGAGCCAACTTGTATAAATTAAAGTCATTGGTTTCTTGAACAAAAAAGGATGAACCCACAAAACATCGATTTTTTTTTCCATCAATGTGGGCGCTTCTCATGTTAGCTGGGAGGTTTCTTGAAGCTCCGGTATACCACATATACACAGAAAGGGCCAGAACTGTTGAGATCTGGATGAATAGAATCTCCTCCATCTCGTGTGTTCCTGCAACCCGACTGTCCTGAGCAAGGGGGGTTCGCTTTTTGAGGATCATTCATTGATGCTGTCCCAAAAATAAATTCAAATAAGATTTTAAAGGGCAGTGCATGAAAGCTTGGCAAATCTAATTGCATTCAAGGGTCCCTTGTGGCGCTGGATCAGGGCAGCTTCAATATACGAAGGTGATATAGTTTCGGAGGCAGCATACAATACAACCATATTTGACCATTTTGCAACATCATTGCCATATCCATAGATCTTGTTGTGAAACCTCCATGTGGGATTGTGGGTGTACCCCACCTTGAAGATACATGGGTACTGGGCCATCAGGATCGAATCAAGTGCTGAGTAACAATGTTTCAGGATTCCTCCTGCCAACATGCCCCTTCGGGGTGGAAGCCTGTAATCCAGAACTGGGTCACCCTCAATGTCTCGGAAACACTCTTCTGTCCTGGCTAATGCCACTGTAGCTTCGTCCAGGACATCCTTCCAATGATGCCGTTTTCGCTGAACTGGTTGGAGGACTGGCAGGTGGGAGAATCATGGTCTAGATCCAATTAATGGTGGATGCATTCAAAGATATAGATATATATAAACTGCATAACGCATGGTAAGATCAATGTGTTTACCATTTTTTGGCCCACAACTCAAAAACAGCCTTGCCTGGACCATCATGGATTTGGGAAGATCTACTGTTGGCCTGGCCAGGGTAAAAAAGTATATATATCGATTTGAAGGAGGCAAATTCCAACTTATATATAGAACTTAATGCATTGGGTTCACACATGCATGCAGTTAAGGGCCTCCCGGTTGTACTTCAGAAGTTCTTGAAGCCATTCTTCAGCGTCATCATGGTTGCCACCATCCATGGATCAAATAGGCAAAACGAAAACCCAAGTTCAGCCATGTTTGACCCCTCAAAAATGGCTAACAAAAATGCAAGGTTATAAAAAGATTAGTTAAATTGATTTTGATTTGCACTCCTCCAATTGTAGGGACCAAGCAACTCCTTGAGCCGTTCACTCTGGAGTTTGCCATCCTTATGCTCCAGCTTCAACTCAGTCAGAAAGGCGGAGAAGCGCTCATAACATGTACTCATAGAGGCGTCGAGAGGCTTCAGCTCTGAGATCAACCTGGGATAAAACATATATATGTGCATATAGACTTGCAGGTTTGAACATGCATATCATCAAATTCAGTTAAAGGACTTTTGAGGTCCATCTTCTTTGGAAGTACTCAGAGTCTTTACCATCTTTTCAATGGACTCTTTCTTCTTCTCCATGCTAACCATGTAGAGCTCCAAGTCCGCAACAGGCTGATCAGGAAACAAAGTGCATGTGCTGCACAAAACGGAACCCAAAGAACTTATATCATGACTCTTTATAGAATTTTAATGACATATGCATGCAATGACCATGCAGTCCTTAGCTCCGACCACCTCTGGGGCAAGCTGTTCAGCTGGGATTTTCACAAGATTCTGCGGCAACCCCTCAGGAGCATCCTTCAGAGTCCTCTCCTTGGAGGCGCATCAGAGATGGTTAGGATTGTTTTCAATCATGGGGCCAAAACTATTGGATCCATTCATGCATTGAATTATGATAAAGGGTTCCATGCCAAAAATCAATCCAAATATATTCCGATTATAAAGGGTCGAGATCATGCATGTAGCCAAGATTCACCTAGATCAGTCTCATCTTGCTCTCGAAGGGTCTCCGCCTTTTTGTGGCTTGACTTGTCCTCGTAGATGATGTAGAACTCATCAACTTGGTCATTGTACCGCCAAGGCCTGCATGGATGTGACATACATACATGGAATCTGGGTCTGATCAAGCATATCATGCATGGGCATCGTTTTGTTTTAGTGATCCATCAACTTATGGCATTTCAAATTGAAACAAGTGGCCGCATCAGGCTTTCAGGGAATTTGCGACAGTATGAGATCATGCTCTTGATGGTTGTCGGGGAATACAGACCACTCTTGCGCATCGTCTCTTCTGTCATCCATTTTCCCAGTGTCTCAGACTCCCTGGAATCCAGACGCTCACGAATCAGGCGACACTTCTGCAAGAAGTCACCCTGTGCACAGATTGAGGCAGGGCCCACATGAGGGTGATCAGGGCCAACCCCCAAAGAACCAAAAAAATATATATAAAGCATTTTGTGGGGCAATGGAAAAAATATAAAGTTTAAGCTACATAGCCCATGCCGAATGAGTAATATATATATATGCATGGTTTCCTAGCCTTGATTTTCTTGTAGGATTTGCGGCTCGTCCCATGGCGAGCCAAAGCCTCTAGCAAAGCCATTTCTAGCAACTCACGCCCCTCACCGCCACCACGGTACTGCGAAGCAGTGGTTTCATCCACCGCACATTTTCCTGATGGTTTCATTTCACACAGTCTCCTGCAACGCATGCGTAGGGCGTCTGCGCTTATGTTAACCTTGGCTGCGGCCATGATGGAAAACAATTATATATTATTGTCCTCATATATATATAATTTTATATGATACTGCATGTCTCATCATTTAAATTCATTAGCTGATGCACATGGTATCACATGGTTGTGGTTTTAGTGATGTAGTGAAAGGAACACGCTCACCATTGGGAGTGGTGATGTGGTCATCTTCATCCTCTTCATCCGAAGAACAAGACATGCTGCCACTGTTTGGCTCAGCAGGACGATGTCCACCAGATTTCCCTTGTTCCACATGTGCATGTGCATGTTTTGATGGCACCTTTTCTGCCACTTTAGGTACCTCAGGTTCTTTTGGTGTTTCATTCTTCTTGCTCTCCAACCGGGTAACCCTTTCCAAAGTTTGTTTCAACATGAGCTCCAAATGGCACTCTTTGGCCCGTTTGGCTTGAATTTCCCTCTCTGCCCTTTCCAACGCCTCACGTTCCAGTTGCGCGATTCTGTTTTTCAACTCAGTGTTCATCTTTTCCACCTCCACAGTCCGCTGAGTCAAAGCAACCTGCATCAGGAATCTATGCATGTGGATATACCTTCAAGGCCAGGCCAGATTGTTAATAAAATGGTGGCAAAAATACATATATATATATAATAATATATAGGATCTATATATATCTATATATGGAATCAAGTATATATACAACATGGCCTGTTGAGACTGTTGGGGCTCTTGAATGATCTTCGAAGAAGATGCTGGTGGAGTCGTGTGAAGGTTTCCACCAACTGCAGGCGATAGGTTCTCAATCTCCTTAGAGGCTTCACTATATACATGGTCAATGGTTCATTGATCTAAAAAGTGGTTCATTGACTGCAAATTCCAATAACAAAGGATGGAACCAAAAGCCAGGGAACAGCTGGAACTGTGTCAGCTTCAGGGCTAGCACTTTGAGAAGAACTTGCATGATGCACCTTACTTCGTTTAGCGCCATCAGGAACTTTCATGCTATTGAATTCACAACCATATATATATATATATTTTTGTTTTGTTTCGATATGATGATATAAATATTTTCCAAGATACCCGGGTCTCCTGCTGCGACACTGGAGTCGAAGGTGGATGCTCGAAATCGGGCTTCTCCATCTTGACCCGAACCATCGGCATCTTGGCAGCCTGAGAATTTGGAAGGATGTTGGGATCACTATAACGTTATAATGTTTATATGCAGCAATTGTGGAATTTCAACCATTGACATGTTCCAAGCAGATTTTATCTGGGACATAAATGAATGTGGACCCTGGGTAAAGCGAGAACTTGCAGCCAAAGAACTGCTTCCTTTCCTTTCAAAGCTTGTGCAACTGCTTCCGCCACCTGCATGTGATCTCACATCACAGACTTGCTTTTATATATATGGAAAACATAATTGAAATCAGGTATACAAGTTATATCATGACTCAAATTGGACAAAAGCAAATGCCCCCCCAACAGAGCTGGCCCAGCCCTTCCTAGCCTTAGCATAGTCTTCAGGCTTGAGTGGAATCCCTGCATGTTTTGCTGCAACATTAATGCCATCCTGTAAAGTCTGGCAGCTCCATCCAGCTTCAGGGAGAGAAGTCACAGAGGAATCCCGGGACATATTTGGGGCAGCTAAACCTCAGCAAACCTCGGTTGTGTACCAAATGGCTACAAACAGAATCAAATATGTAAATTGATCCAGTAATCTGCATGTGCATGCATCACTTATACTGTAACTCTTTGAAAAGATCAGTACCACCCAGTGCAACGTTTGAAAGTACATGCAGTCATGCTATACGTCCTTCTTTTTCAATTGCACACCACCATTGGTCTCATATACAACATGGGTCAAACCACGCTGATCCTGTAAAGGGTATAGTGAGTAGGCATGTGCAACACCCCAAATCCATTCAAATCCAAAAATTTTTGTTGGGTTCCCTCACTTTTGAAACAATTTTGGTTGGATTTCCTAAATTTTTAAAAATTTTTGACAGCACCCAAAAGAGCTCAAACAAACCCTGAAATTTTACGTAATTATTACGTAATATTTGCGCAACTTGAACGTAATTGAACGTAATTTGAACGTAATTTGAACGTAATCTGAACGTAATCCGAACGGTTTACGGGTATTCACGTCCACAGCATGGTTATTCACGTCCCTAGTAAGATGTGTAATTTTTGCAAAAAAATGGAATCATAAAATTTTCTTGGGAAATTGATGATTTTCATAAATTTTGGTTACTTCTTGGAAAAGTTAATGCCAATTCTAGCGAATTCACCATGGTTCTTTGGGGTGTTCAACATGCCATCATGTCGGCACAGCCTGGATGTTGGCTTTTCAGCCAAATTAAAGATCCTGCCCTTTGGCCAACTGCCTCATCTCGAGATTATGTAAAATCTCAAGAGCTGGTGGCATGACACTCCGCCACTCTTCCGGTAGCATCAAATGCTTATTGCCACGAAGATATCGTAGGACAGGCACTAGGTGAGCCTCATCCCAAGTCGAGAAAGGTGCATTTTCAAACACAGAGCAGGCTTGTGCTGCATCATTGATTTCAGGGCACCCCTCAGCCCCTGAAATCAACTTGGGAAAAAGGGTCCGGATTGCTTGGCCAAATCGTGGAGGATAGCTCCTGGGCCGGGCTAACCCATATAAGATTAACAGAGACCAGCATGTAATGCATGCATGCACATGTTATATATATAATTATATATATATAAGTTCAAACTACATGCACACCAAATAAGTTTAGGGACTGGCTGGCTTTCAGGGCTGGAGTACCACTGTAGGATGCCTTCCCCGTACGTTTGGAAATAGTCTTTCGTACAGTTTCAACCTTGGTCTTCCCCTGAAAATGTAAACGATCCAGCTTGCCCTTGTCCAGCAAAGAACACCAGCGGTTGTTGCAGAATCCAATCTCAGGTTTGGCACTTTGCGCCCCATAGTGGCACATGTACCACTTGACTTTGAATACCTGAGGTGCTCAGGGGCTGGGAAAATTGATTGTGAATTCCATGTAAACTCAAGATCCATGGTGTTTTGAATACCCCTAAATTAAGTGGATCGATATTGTTTTAATTCATGTTGGATCTGCATGGATTCCATAGAGTGGCAATCATCGGGATAAATGCATGCAAAAAAGTCAGGGCCACATGCATGCATGTTTGCATGGTATATATAGAATCTTTATAACAATTGAGGATCTATATACAGGATGACTTCATATATAGGGCCAACAACCTATGTCCAATTACTCAAGTTACTTGCACCAAGCGCGTTAGCCATTGAAAGCGATGGTATTCAATCATCAGTGACGAGCGGGGCTGCTCAACGAAAAAGGTTCCTTCACAGCAAATGACCAGGCAGATGAGTAGCACGCACCTCAGCAGGCTGGGTGGGAGTAGAAAGAAAAATGAAAATGGATCAGGAAGACTGAGATCTTTATATATAGATCAGCTCTGAATTTCACAATGTATTGCTCAGATTTCATGGTTTGGCTGCATATTATAATTGTTTGCATGTATATGTTAAACTATATATAACATTAATTCCCACACTCCACCAACAAGATTGGATAAATTCAATTTGGTAGCAAAGGGTCCGTGACACCATCTTGTTGGCCTGCTCCACGTACTTCTTGGAGCAGTCTCCATCGGGGTTGATGAGAGACCGGCAGCTCGTAAAGACATTCATTTGCACCCATGAGCTACAAACGATCCCCCATGCTGTGCTAAAGGCACCCATCCTGCATGACAAGATCATATGTATGTAGAGCCTCGGTTGGTTTGGCAATTGAATTTTGCATTCACATGTATCCATGGGTCTTAGACTCTCAAATTTTGATGATGAATCAACTAGGTGGCAATTCAAATCAATCTGCATTTTATCATTGAGATAGGGAACCCCATACCCGACATCGTGTTGATATCCATGGGATTATCACCATCACCATGGATGCTCTCGATGAACTTTATGTCAAGTCTTGCAGCAGTGACATCATCTAGGCGTATAGCTCTCCATACCTCACCATCTCCAGAGAAAAACTCGATAAAGCATATCTCCTGCGTTGCCAGGTTGGATTTGATTTCTTGGGCTGGGAACCTCAATTAAAGGGTATACCGATTGATTGTCAGATTGCATGCATAAACCCATATATGTATGAAGATCAATTTGCATGGCCTGTTGGCTTTTCACAATTGACTGATCCCATGGTATATGTGATCAGCTCCTCGTTGAACTCGTGGAAGTTCTTGGAAAAGGCCACATATATGACGAGCATGATGAACACCTCAAGGGCAATGCACATGCATGTGCACATTCTTATAAGGGATTCCGCTTTGTGGTAATTTAAGTGTTTCTATGCAATGCTAGCCATTGATTCTTCTCATCTTTTTCCCTGCAAAGATCCAATACTATATATCAGATATCGATCTATATATATATGATTATATATATATATAATATTTTTGAGATTGTTTTCCGGCTATTATAGGCAAGAAACCTTGGGCACACTCATGGCCAAAAGCCTTTTGACAACAGTGTCAATACACTGTCTTCCAGTCACCATGGCTGAGCAGGCAGTTGGGTTCAAAGTTCAAAAGCTTCTGCATGATCACTTGCAGTTGGGCAAAGCTACCCTGAATAATACATCTATATATATATAAATTGACGTAACAATCCACATTTGATGCTGGAAATTGCCGAACGGAAGTTGGCAAGGAGAATTGCCCATGACTCAAAAAGCATCCATTCAGCAAACACTGTTTCAAATCTTCAGCTCATTTGATTTCAATATTGTGAATTCGAGTTGCTTTGATTAATTTGATTTTATCTCATGCATGCACATGCACATTCATGGACTCAATTTTGGAAACAAGTTTAAAGAACTGATCGATAATTCATCGTTTGTTCCAATGATTCCCATTTGCATCACCCATACATGCATGATTAAGCGAGCCATCAAAACCTTTGGGAGTTGTACTCATTGTTGATCTCTTCGAGGAATTCCGGCATGACTTCCCAACCTTTCTGACCTTCCGCCGAGGCATCAGCAATCCACCTGGCATGGCCACATTCAGGCCGTCAAGCTTGGGTCGTAAAAGGGATTAGCTTTTACATGGCATGTTGATCGTTCATTTAACTTGCATGAACATAATATATTGAAATATGTTTGGAATCATGGATGTCCATCATAATGCAGATCCCGATATACATGAAGAACTGCTCAATTACATATGCACCCAGAAAGATATCCTAACATGCATGATGTGCCACATTTTTTTCCCGTCTTGGTTGCCCCATCAAAGACAGGCTCTTGACTGCCTGCAGACTAGGGAATGCTTTGCGAATCTAGATCTCGATGCAAGCAGTGCATGATGATCCAATGTCAGCATATTGCCAACAGCAAAGGGGTGGCAGTTCCACCCAGCTTTGACCAACCTAGGATTGATATGCACACAACGGCCACTCCCCGTCCCTTATGCGCTGAGAACTTGCTGTTATACAGGAGAACCATGATCTTCATGCAATAGTTATATACAATTGAACCAAAATTGGAATTACTGTATTCCAAAAAAACAAAACATATAGCAGGTATTGACTGCATAGATTTGTTGGAGCTTTATTTGGCACACCAGGGTCTATGGGGAATGTGTTGTCAACATATATAGAGCCCCATCACATCTCATGGCATTTCTCCAAAACAAAATTTTTTTGAACAATGACGTTGATATATCAAATTAAGACCAAACATTGGTGCAAACCACATGAAAAAATGATCATGGTTGCGTCATGATATCGCCATGATATATAGTGAATCTTGGCCTGGAAATCAAGTGATCACTCTTGCTGCTCAGCCCTCTCCTTGATCGCTGCCTCATGCGAGGCCTTGAGACAATCAGTATACCAAGCCATGTGCTCGCCGCATGGGTCTGGTCGGCTCTGGCGGTTCCACTCCTTGACCTAGGCAGGGCAGGGATTGCCAAAAGATTCTATAAAGTGATGGGTCATTTTATATATATATATTTACATCCCTGGAGTTTTATATATAAGATTATGTTGTTTTGGCTGGGGTACTTGCATGTGTGTGTGTGTTATATGTATATAAAAGTCCAATGCAAGTGCCATCAAGAAACCCACATTTCACCAAGAACCAAATTGGTGTAGAGGCATGAGGTCTTGCAAGAGAAGTAGCATACATGGGCCTTTCCCTTCCCTTGGGCTTTATCATTCTGGAAAAAAGACCTGGGAACCTTGATGCCGCAAGCACAGCGGGATGCGTAGGGCTGGATATCCGCAAGATCATCCTTGGGCTTTTCCCACGTAGGATGGGTGCACTTGGAATCCTCACACTCCTTAAGTACCTCTTTGACGCACTCACAAACGAGTCGGTTCACCTCAACTGGCATTGCGTGCACATGATTCTTCGTCTTTCTGTTGCTCTTGGTTTTTGCTTTCTCAACCTCACCAGACAGAGATCTCTTTGGTCGAATCTTCTGTTCTTCAGTCTCCTTCTTTCCATGGTTCTTCTTCTTCTTCGTCTCTTTCTCTTTTTTGCCAGAGGCTGCTTTGGGCTTTGCCGCCGATTTGGCAGCAGTCTTCTTGTGTGATCCCGAAGCTCTGGTGTTCTTGGATCTGGATGCTTTCTGCTTTGTTCCCTTTTCTGCAAGGTTCGATTCGGTGTCCTCCGCCTTTGGCTCAGTCTTCTCCTCCGCCGTTTCCTCAATCTGATCCATAACCTCCTGAGTCTTCTCCATCGCCTTTTCCTCAATCTTCTTCTCACTTCCTTCCACCACAATTTCCTCTGTGTGATTTTCCTTTGCCTTTTTCTCAGTCTGGATCTTGGCAGTCCTCTTGGCCGTTGACTTCTTTTGGCCTTTCTTGCTGGGGATCTTCATCTCTTCCACTTGGCCTCTCTTGACTACTGACTCCCCATATGTGCCAGCAGATGTCAACGCCCGGGAGTACTCCCTCAAACGACGGATCTTGCGACTCTGGACAGGCCTTGTTGATGGATGGTCTGTGTTATCCATGCCATGCATCTTGGAGCTGGAACTCTTCTGTTTCTTCGATGTCTTCTTTTTCCTCTCTTTGGTCTTCTCAGCCGAGGTACGACCAGCTTTCTTCGTCTTGTCTTTCTTGGCTGCTTTTGCAGCTTTCACTGCTTCTTTCTCTGCCTTTTTGGCATCTCTCTCATCCTTCTTCTTGTTCTTCTCTTCCTTCTTCTTGCTCTTCTCATCCTTTTTCTTTTGCTTTTCAATCTTCTTCTCATCTCGATCTGACTTTTTCTTATCTGTTCTCTCCTTTTTCATTCGAAATTGCCTCCGTCTGGTGATCACCTCATGTTCTGGAATATGGATTCCATTCTCTCCAGTCTCCTCCACCTGCTGACCATGCAGGAAAGATGTGAATACGTGCATGTTAAAATATATATACATGTTAAATACATGGCATATATATAATCAAAATATCGATCCGAAAGCAAGAAAACTTTATAAAAGATTATATATAGTGTTATATAAAACATAATAGTGTTAACACAGCAACAATTGCATGCATGGGAAAAGGGTTTTTGAACAATCCTGTACCTGAACTTCCACAGATTTGTCATGGATGTCCAAATCCTTCAAAGTTTCTTTCGCTACATCCGTGTTGAGTAGTTGACTGGGCGAGCAAATCTGCAAAGTGTCAACTTCATCAGCCGCTGCCACAGGGGGTAGCAAAGAATCCGAGATAATCATGATGGGATCCGTAGATGCTTCCGCACTTGCAACAACACCTAAGATTATGGTTCTTGAATTTTTGGGCATATAGCGGTGCTGTTGACCCTATGTCGGCTCTTTAAACTCCGTTTTGGAAATTGACATGGGGTTAAAATTGAACCAAATGGATTCACGCCAGGCACTTTGCTCATCAGCGGGAAGCAAGTTGGGCTTCCCAGATTGATCAGCTGGAGGCAATGCAGCCTGCTCTGGAGATCCACCATTCCTGGGTGTCATGGGATGGTACCATAAATAGGGCACTAGCAAATCGAATCCTATATATATCATCACTTGATGACTTTTGGTGCCCCAATAAACACATGGAGGATCCATATATATATATATGCAGACCCCCTAGAATGGACAGCAATGAAAACCTTTAATGGATTGAGGTTTCATGCAGCCAAAAAACAGCTTGCAATCAAGAAGTGCTTGGATAATGCCGGTAAGTTCTTGTGTTGATACCGTCATGCCATCCAATCCACCATGATTTGAGTTGGGGCCCTCCTCATCAGATGAGAGAATGTCAATGGCCGCCTTGAAACAGGGCTGGAGTGCATGAGATTCATGTTGTAATTCTCAATCCAATTTGTGGTCAAAGTTAAACATGAACAACCGACTATATATGCTTGAATTAAAGCGATGTACCCCAGATCATTTTAGGGGGTGTGCAGGCATGATTCCCACTTCCGCTTTGAGTCATGTATACCATGTATATATAACTTTTCATATATGTAACCCTGCCTGGTTCCCTTCTTTTGCATTGCAACCATGTATTAAAGTTGAAACCCGGCATGGAGTAGCCACGGGAACGAAAGCCACCGTCCCATTGTCCTTGCGCAAAGCAGGTGGTTGTGCACTTCCCCCACCGGTAGCTGGATCCCTGGGTGGGGATGGCACCTGTGGTTGGTCTGGTCCTTGCAGAGGCACTGGGGGAAGATTGTGTTCCAACTCAGCGAACAGTTCATTCAGCTCATCCTGAAAGAGGGGTTGCCCAAGAGGTTCTGGTTCCACTTCCCCCACAGAATCCATATCGTGATTCCCAATTGCCTCATCTTGGGTATCCTGGTTCTCTTGGCTGTCAGAGCAATGTGCTGATGGTTTCCAATCCTGCACAGCCAAAGCATGCTTGAGATCAGTTTTCATGGCATTGCACGTGGCTATATGAGAGCGGATCAATTCAGTATATATATCCATTATAAGGAAAGCAAAAAGGAATATCGATCATATAGCGTCAAGCATCACATATATTTTGCAATTGGATTTGATATAATATGACCACACGTGGCCAATGCCAATTCTAAACCTGTTCATTTGCTAATTAACTTGGATTGTTGTGTCAGGGCACTCTCTCTCATCATATGTTACCAACTCATGCAGTCCAAAAAAAACTATACTCATTTATCCACCTCATGTTTTTCAATGAGTATCAGCTCAAATGGGTTGCCACTGGGTTGGAGATTTGTATAGCGCTCCATGTTGCATGTGAAAGTTAAGTGATGCATGGAACTCCATAGTGGATTTCAAATGTGGCACACCACTATCATCCCACACAAACCCCAAAAATCCTTCACGTCAACGCCCATGGCCGTGATGAGGTCTACCACCAAAGCATCCTGCAGTCAAAGCTTCTGATGGAGGAGACAGGGGAACACCAAAAAGGAACTTAGAAAACATGAGGGTGGCTGGTAGCATTGTGATAACTTATATAATTATATAAATATAATTGTATGGGATTCAAATTGTGGCCTTTACTCACCTTCACCTTAACTTGTTTTTTTGATGGCCAGTCCTGAGGAGGGTGAGGCCTGTAGATGAATTTCTTGGCTCTCCCAATCATCCGACGGATAGACCATGCTTCCTGGTAAACATAGTCTGGCTGCCTCACAGTTTTCTTGCAAAGTTGGTAGAAGTCCTCAATGGCCCCAATCAAAGCCTCGATTGAGGGAAGCCTCAAGTCATTGATCGCCATAATCTCCATAATGGGCAATAGAACTGGGGTGTTGAGTTTCAAGTTTTCCACCGTAGCTTCAACAGCTGATGCAGCCTCCGTTTTTCCAACGGTGGAATCAAATCTCATGATGAGGGACTCCCCATTTCTCATTCGGTCACGGATGGCAGGTAAGTCATCCCACTTAGCAGGAATCTCTTCCAATGAGAAGTTACCCACAACGGTATTGGTAGAAGACTTTGGGGATGATGAAGCACTACTGGGATTGCCACCACCCCCAAGACAAACCTCCTTTGCCATAGCCATGGCCATGGCCAAGTTTCAAGCCCTTTTTGAAATCTCAGAGCCAAAATTTCTTGCATCTGCGCTTGTGCAGGACATGAGATGAGCAAAGCTTTCACGTGAACTACATTCCGCAATCTCAACACTTTCAAGTGCCATGAGGTTCAACTTAATTCACACTGCTTTGATTTTATAAGACGTGAAGCAATGTGTGCCATTAAATTCATCAACCAACAGTCCACTTGGCATGGTTTCAATTTCCTTCATTGGAGTTGGCATTGCCATCACAAAAAAAACACAAGGGAATGTTTCGATGAGATTGTGCAAGGTTTCACCTTTGAATCCCGGTGCTCCCAAAGATAAACAAGCCAGTGGAACCTGGCCAGCTCAGTCAGCGAAGTGGCACATATAGCCATTGCAAATAGCATGGCCCCCAAGTGCATCGAATTAGGAAACTCAGTATTTTTATTGTTTTGTTGCTTTGTGGTGCAATTAACTTTGGATTACATAGCACCACCAGTGATGTTCCATCAAGCAAATAAATTTGCTAATGTAGATCTGCAGGAATGTTAGTACCACATGGAAAAGACAAGAAAACATGAAAACAACACCGTTGAAACATCAGGTGATCTCCTCAAATTCATTGGCCGGGATTTGCTCATGATGATTTCCCAAACATAGTAGCTGGCATCATTGAGCCACACTGGATGAAAAGAGCGCCGTCCACTTGTGGCCTCTGATGGATTTTGGTGGATTTGGACCAGGTTGGATGGATGTGATATGTTGGGAAATTTATCCAAACAAGTCTTCACTTGTCCATTCAAGGAGTTAATATGTGGTATTACTGATGAGTTGGTTCTACTGCCATCATCTTTCAGTATATATCAACATATATAGCAATTCAAGTGATTTTGGTGCCCAAAATTGTTACTTTTGTGGATTACGGATATTCACGTCCCTGCTCTTGAGGGACAAGAATTGTTATCCCATGCCATGAAAAGCAAACAATTAGGCATAAGGATAAGAAAAGGTGTTTATAAGGTTTACCAGGTATATAAATAGTTTCCATTAAGAAGCTACCAGTATGCATGTCGCATCATGCCGCAATACATGCATGTGACTCGGAAACATCGGAAACTGGTCAAACGATCCCTGGTATTGACTCACCAAGCGCACAATTGTACCAAACAGATCTAAATAAATAACTATAATATATATAATATATATATATATTATAACTATATAATTATATGTATATATATATATATTTATTATGTTCAAAGAACACATTACAGCAAAATAATGCAAACGAGCTCTGAGTCCTGGCTGTTTCGGAATCGCCAAAAGAAGATTTCGGAAGTACTTCGTGCAGCCAGTTGTTGGTCCAACACCAAGCATAGAAACCGGCCCAGGTTGATGTAACACTTCCTGCGCAATGACATGGAATGAGGTTTTAGGATTGATCACCGAAGCACCTGAAGACGCGGGGTTTCAGAACGACTGCAATGTCCCTTTGAAAATTGAAACATCTTACTACAAAATTGTCCAATATGATTCCATTATGTACGGTACATCTCCGCTAAAGCAAGCAATATGCAAGATCTCCTGCTGTTCCTCGCCAGAGTGTTGACGGTCTGCTACGCGCCTCCTCTAGAACTCTCTTGAAGCCATGCTCTCCGTTGACCTGCTTTGCCTTGCAAATTGCCCAGCCCCACTAGGGGAAACTGCATGAAACTGCAGTGAAAGCAGTGAAAGCAAAGGCAAAGTTCAAATATTCGCTTCGTCACGGAAGATCTCTGCTATCTGGTATAGCAACTTAATTCCAGTTAGCCAATTGTAACCATCTTCAAGACATTTGAAAACCATCTGCTTTGGGTCTAGCTGATAGCTGCCAGGGAACGGTCTGCCAAGCATCCAGCGGCATCAGCACGACTCGCAACACACTAGTTGCTAAGGAACTGGTGGCCGCGGCCATCGTGGAGGACAAACCATGGCTTGCCTCAGGCCGTCTCAGTCACATTCTTTCTTGGTTCTTTCATCTTATTTCAACATTTCCGGAAATATCTCGATATAAATGTCTATACTATATATATATAGACATATATCTATACTACATATCTCAATAATGTTGATCCGACACAAGCTCCGTCCATTGAGCTTCTGGCGGTTGCTGCCAAGAGCCCCTCGTTCACGGCCAAACCACCTTACTCGTTTGTGCGGGAACATTTTTTGGTTCTGTGTTGAGTGTCCATGGTTGGTTGCCACTCTTTTCGTTTTCTCCGCCCCTTGCAGAATTCGCATTTTGGGCTGGCTTGTGTTTGATCTCTTCTCTCTTCTACAGCATCTTTCCCTTCAACGACTTCCTGCCTGCTGCTGCTGACGATGAGGGTGATGATGATGTCGATAAACAATGGCAATATTTCTTGTCTCTCGTTTTCATGGTGATGCATTCCACAAGGGCATGTTAGGTTGTGCAATGCGTCAGCTATTGCAGATTGCAAATCAAGCAACCGAATCGCAGTATTGCAGATTGCAATAGGGCTGGCACTATGCCTCAAATGGGTTGCATAACGATGCAAGATAGGCAACTCATGGCAATTCTTGCATAGCCAAGCGTAGAAATGAGATGAAACGAGCAACTCAGCGCAGTTTTGGTCACAAAAAAACTGAGCGACAGCGGATCCCAGTGGCCTCTGTAAAAGCGGCGAGGGCCCCCTTCGGCATACAATGCGCGAACGACATCAATTGCAGTACCACCATATCGATACTGGTAGTTCGTCACTGTGTGCCTCACTTGCGCATCTGGAAACCCATGGAAATCCCATAGATATCCACGGCTTACTTCACGCAGCTGTTTGGATTCTGCTAGCAGCAGAAATTGCAGTCTAAGTTTACAATTTAAAGTAACCTACAGTAAGTCCCACAAATGTATCCAGACTAGTGTAGCTCCAGGATTAACACTTCAAAATCCTTCAGCCCAACGCCATTCAGCGTGATTGAATATGATGATTTGTATGTACTGTTACGGACAACTGCAGATTCGTTGTATGCACATAATCCTGTGCAACAAAACCAAATCTCATCCCACCAGGCAAATTTACCGACTATGATTTAGGTACGTTTGTTCTTCGCGGGTGTTGAACCATATTCTGAACAAACGTTGGGGAAAGAATCGCAGGCAGCAATTCGACGCAAGCGCCCTTTTCCTCTGCGCTTCCAGCCTGTCCTGGGCAATCCGGCGCTGCCGTTTGCATCTCCGGTATGGAGAATGGTGCAAACACCATGCTACAACAGCAGGGTGTAGCAGCTTAGCTAGGGCTTCGAAATCTTCTTCATACAAAGCGTCTCTCACCTGTGAGGAGGATATATCTGGGAGTTCCGGTCCAATCAGGAAAAAGGGTGTCTCTGGTGCAAGTTCTCTAAGACGTTCTGTGTATGTGGGCCGCCCTAAGGCAATAAAACGATTGTTCTCATCCACAGCCCACGTCCACTTTTCGTATTTCAACACGTCGTCCGCGCCATTGAGGTGGTATTGCACAAAGTCGATACATTCCCAGGACTGCTGCAAGTCCCAAACCACCTGGCTTTCCTTCAAATGGCTGACGCTCAGCCAAGAGGTCTCTTCTGTGGCCAGACGAACTAGCATGGCGCGACTTGTCCATTCTATGATCTCTTCCCCTTTCTCATGGAACTTATTGGAAACATGGCCATCAGTGTTTAAGGCCAGGGCACCTAGGACTTCCGTGTACTCTGGAGCCCTATCCTTCAAGAGACTACGTGCAACCTCGAATGCCATACAATGAGCTTTTGTAATCGGACAGCAGGAACCAGTCATTGTGATAACTGCAACCTTGTTACCCGGCTTTAGGCTGTCAAGAAAAGGCTTGAACTTCTCGTGCAAATGGCTGTTGTCCCAGCTGCTGTCGTTGCATTCCCATTCGATCCATGCGGCTTCGCTGCCGTCCATTGTGGTGAGACTACAAGGCTTCTGGCGCACGTGTATATATATATACAGCTATATAAATTAGTATATATATATAATAATATACATGTATAATGATATATTATATTATATATTATTTTATATATATATATCTCTCTGCGCACATGCACATGCAGGAAAAAATGTCAAAGAAGTGCTGTGTCGCATACTGATGTTTGAGCCTTACGGTTGGCCATGTTCCCAGCATTTCCCATCTGTGTGTGCGCCTCTATCTCTTTCTATATTATCTCCTCTTCAATCTTGAACGAAACCTTGCGACATCTACCGCCGCAGCACTTGCTTCTGCGCCAATTTCGAACGTTTCAAGCGGCCTCTAAAGACATGCAACCAGGGGGTGCTAATGCGCACTTCCTGCATAATGTTGTCTAGTCATGTGGTCCCTGCAGCCAAATCGAAGCGGAAGCATGCTAATTTGAGACATCTCAAAATCAAGTCAAGTAAAAAGTCATTCTCCTAGCATTCAGGTGTTGTCTCATTATATTCAGGTGTTACGTTTGCGGTTTGACTCAGCAGCAAAGCAACTGCATACATGTTTCCTTGATTTTTGCAACACAGTCGTGTTCTGGATTTTGCGTTCTACTGTCTGTTTGAAAGGCTGAACAAAGTTGCACAACGTAGATGTAATTTTCAACCAGATTGATGTTTTTAAAGGTTATATTGCATTGGTACTGTGTGTTTGCGCAAGGATTCGAATCCGTGGATGGTGTTGGATCGTTTGCTATTGGTACTGCCAGGCTCAAACCATCTCAAACCACAACTTTTGCAAACAATGACGCTTATCACGCAACATAAACCGATAGAAAGATCGACCGAGGGCTAAGCTAAGGGTCAGCTTGAGTCAGTGGATCTCCAAAAAAAACAAAAACTATAATAAAGAGCTGTCCAAAGCTGAAAAGGACGATGGTTCCAGTGGAACCATCACCCCAGGCTAAGATTGGTATTTGCGAAAAGTTCGGGTAGCTATCACAGGGGACGACGGTTCCAGTGGAACCATCACCCTTAGATATTGGGCAAAATGTGGGGTTTGGGGACGACCCAGATTCTTATTTTGCGAACTTTTCGACCTATCATTTTGATCATTTTGCAAACAAATTGTGGCAAACTGATATTTGGCAAAACACAGCTTCGGATATTTTGGCAAAACAATATTTGGCAAAATGATACTTTGGCAAAATGATATTTTGGCAAAATGATATTTTAAAATTGGCAACACGATACTTTGGTAAAATGATATTTTGACAAAATGATATCTGGGGAATACACACTGGCCGTTTTCCAAAAAAAACACAGTGTTCAAAGCAAACGCTTTTGCAAATCGGTTCACGAAGTAGCCGCAGTTTGAATGGCAGAAAAATCAATCCAAAGGTCTTGGATTTTTGCCGGAAAAGCAGCAGCAGGAACATCATAAAGCAAACAGACCCGCAGGAGCCCGAATCATGTGCTGGCAAGTCTGGTTTTGATTGACTAACGAAAGACCGACTGCGAAGTATTGTTCCCTGCGCCAAAGGTGGTGCAAGATTGGATTGCGTTTTATCATCACGGGTGCCGGGACGCGGGGACGCCACCCTGATGAACATGCTTTGAAGTCATGCGCTGCCCATACCGGTTCTCCGTGTAAAGACCGTTCAGCCAAGTTTGAATTTGAGATTGTTTGGTCATGAAAGCCATGTCAGTCGATCTTTCTATCGGTTTATGTTGCGTGATAAGCGTCATTGTTTGCAAAAGTTGTGGTTTGAGATGGTTTGAGCCTGGCAGTACCAATAGCAACAAATCCAACACCATCATTACAGCACAATTATCCCAACTGTTGCACAAACACACAGCACCAACCGAAAATAATCCATATCAGTGGCATCTATTATCATCTATTTGATTGAACATGTTCATAGTTCACCTATGTTTAGCTTTTCAAACAGTAGGAGTGCAAAATCCAGAACATGACTGCCTGCAGTTGCCCTGCTGCAAACATAACACCTGAAAGCAATGAGACAACACCTGAATGCAAGGAAAATGACTTTAAAGGAGAACTTTGCAGGAGATTCCTACTTGAGTTCAGAATCGGAATGAAAGTCACGAGCCCCTTCATTGCGGAACAAGGAACATCCACATGAAAGTGGGCACGCATGCTGTTTGAACCAGAACTGCAGCAACTCCACCGCGAAGTGCGCTGGAAGAGGCATTTCCGCGAAACGTACTTGAAGATGATTTGTCCATACTGCAGGCCCTGCAAAAAAAACATCAAACAACGGCAAAAGTTTGCAAGCTTGTTCGCAAAACACAAAGTTGGGATTCTTTTGAGGTACTTAGTGGAAAATGTGATCTGAGGCGTTGGAGCAAAATAAGGTTGAAAACTGAATGGGCAATTTCTGTCAGTGCTCCTGTTCTGCTGTAGGTCCATTGCCACTGGCGCATGAATCTTCTGACTCATCTGGCCAACGTCGATCTGTTCTGAATTGGAGGCGCTCGTCTGGAGCCGAAATCGCACAAACACGAGCGAACATACGTGTTTTAATTCTGAAACTGGAAGTGTCCAGTTCTGTGCAAATCCTGGCGTGGGGAGGAGTGCAGAAAGCATTCAAGAGTATACATATAATATGACAAATTCTCATACCAACAAGACTGAAACAAGCTTCCTACGTCATGGGGCAAAAGGACCAGCATTTCTGCACTTGGCTCGTGCTGAAGAGCAGCTTGAAAAAGTGCCACCTGATCAGAACTGCAAGGCCGGCGATACTGGGGGCACCTGGAAAACAACGAAACATACGGATGAATTATCATGATTAACAAAAATTGAATAAACATATAAAATGAACTTCTCTCTCATACACAATGCTTAAATCCTAAATTCCTAATAAATCTCTTACATAGCAGATTTGGCATGCTTTTGTCATGGCATCCCACTGTGGCACAACTCTTCCTCTCCAGTCTGTGGTGACCTCTGCAGCCATCAATTCGCACCATCCTGTAGCCACCTAAGCTGTCAGCATTCCAACATCCACGTATCTGAGAAAACCAACCTCTTGGATACTTGAAACACTCTGATCCAATGCCATAACATGCCATAACCAACCGTTAAGTACGCCTTGATCATCTTGCAAGTTTCATTTACGTCATACTCAACACCAACCTGTGTTCTGCTGCGTGCACTACTGCAACCTCTTAAGGCACGTCACGCAAGACCTCACTTTTGTAGGCAAGATCATGTTAAAGTCACGTTCCTGTTCTGTCGAATGTTTTGTGCCCATCGCATGTTGATCTCAGCTCCAGTGACTGTATTATATATATACGCATATTAATATATCCGTATGCCGAATGCACCCACAACATCCATCAACATCCCACAACTGTCCATAAGCATCCAAAAGCCACTTCCTTCTGGGTCTGACAGAGACATATTTTGAGGCGAAAACCCCTGCAGATTGCTTCCTCTCTTGCCGTACCCTCACTTTGTATCACTTTGTTTTATTCAATTTCAGTTCTTTGAATTTGCGTTGGAGTGTGCATGACACCAAGTTGAACTGCGTGGGATTGCCCTTCACTGCGCAACAAACAGACATGAAATTTGACGGCCTGTTATGTGGCCGAGAGGCCTACAAGTATGCCACAAATTGGTTGCAACCATAAAGATGTTATGTTGGCTCAAGTGAGCCTTCTCATCCCTACTCTTGAAGCAAAAGAATGCTACACAAATTGACATCGGGAACGAAGGAGGTACAAAGGAATCAGGTCGTCCGTGCGTGACCTACCACATCGAGCAAATGCTGAATGACCTGCCAGTCACATTGATTTGTTGGGATGCCAGGCAGTAGGTATCACTCGTGCCCCAGGGAGTGCTTGCAGGTCAGCTATGGCTTCAGGGCCTGTCAAACAAATGAAATGCTACCGGCGTAGATAAACATATTTTACAATATCTTAAACAGCATGTACACAAACACCTGAATGTGCCAAGCCTATATATATACACACAAATCATCAACTAACGACCAGTATGTACCTGAAGCATTACATAGAGAACCGTGCCCACCTGCTGCTTCCAAGCCATCTGCAAGATGAAAAAACAATGACACCGAAGGCTGTCCGTCTAATCCTTAGAATGGCTATGAAGCTGCGGTTTTCTCTTCATATCATCGCACTTACTTGCTGACTTCTGGATCTGTTACCGAACACAGCCGCAAGTCTCAGAGGCATGCCGAATCCTTCTGGCTGTAACCACCTAGCATAGTCTCATGTAAGCAACATTATCAACATTGAGCAAGTTGATTACCATACTTTTGGAGTTGCGCCATAACAAGACGAAAGCCGCGCTGATTCACAACCTCCTGGAAGACTCAACGGTCTACTGTGACCTGGTTTTTGTTTTCCATCGCTCTTCGTTTGTGCGATGAATACATGTACCCTTGTTTGACAAGGGTTCCGCCTGATGCAAAGGATCAAGGTCTACTGAAACTAAGGTTTATATTTGTTACATCCATGACATGCGTTTTTCGCATGGAACAGAGTAACAGTATATAAATGCATGTAAAATCATGTAAATATATGTGAATGCATGCAATCTTTAAATTAATGCGTTGTTCTCTCAGTGTCATATGTAACCCTCTTTCCATGCCACTGCACTCACCAAACTCACCAAACTTCCGGCGCGGAGTCCACACAGCCAGTGGATAAGTTCCACTGATGAGATGGGCAAAAGTGAACGTACCAAAGCTTTAGGCTGATCCAAAGCAGGAAGACCAGGCAAGGGAGTATGTAGATGATGTAGATGCAGCAAGTGCAGCAAGCGCAGATCCAGCGGTGCTGGTCCGTTTGAGGATGAGTCACCAGTTTCGCAATGGATCCACCGATCTTGTTGGAAGCTGACAGCAGGCCCAGGATCATGCCACCAAGAATCTTGATGCCTTCAGCACTGATATGGTGGAACATGATGCCGTAAAAGCATGTAAAAGCTGGACTGCAAGTAGATCTGCATGAGGAATGATCTTTTTCTCCAAAAGACTTTGGACAATTTTGACAAAAGCATGACGACTGCTGGGTGTCCCACAATTTGAATGGGCAAATCACTGGCAAAAGCAACCTTATCAAAATCCTTTTGAAAGTGAGCTGCGACTGCACTGAAGCACGCGGTATCTGCAACCATGGCAGCTGCAGCTTTCATATGTTCGGTGTCCTCGTTCAAGCGAAGAGAGTTAATGCTCCAAAAAGCAGCTGCTTGCTGCGCTACAATGGCTGACACC
Source organism: Cladocopium goreaui (assembly GCA_947184155.2). Classification (NCBI taxonomy): domain Eukaryota; class Dinophyceae; order Suessiales; family Symbiodiniaceae; genus Cladocopium; species Cladocopium goreaui. The sequence continues at coordinate 19,391 of CAMXCT020000601.1, read as the reverse complement.
AAGAACAAAGTCACAACGCCAGAGAAGTGCAACTTGCGAATGATTGGCGCCCATGCCCAGCCCAAGGAGCCGTCGAAAGCAGCCGCCCATGCGTCGGTCAGTTCTGGGTCGCACTTGAAGACTTGCACTTGCACTGCAAGTACTGTGTCTGTCAACCAATCCAAATGTTCCAAGGCACCCATGAGGTAGTTAAAGCGCAAAGAATCGTCCCACTTAACCTCCAAATCATTTAGCATCTTGAACTCCATGACCTTTGACCGTACCACAAGACATAGAGGAATACAGGGGCTCCTGCGATGCACGTGGCCCATGGGAAAGCAAGAAGAGGCAACAACCCAACCACCACCAACCTGGCTTCACTCACCAGCGGAAGGAAAAGTTCCTCGAGACGCACAGCCTGGAGGTGCTTGCGGAGTTCTTCGACGTATACTTCACCTTCTTCTATCATGCCCTGCACTGACGGGATCGAGGACACTCTCCTGCTCCCACAGCCACAGAGGCGAACGAATATATTCTCACTTCCGTCACTTCCGTCTTTCAGTCGAGGCAGCAAAGCGGTAAGACTGTTCCGTGTTGCTGTTGTCGTGGAAAAGCAGTCCATGCAAAGGAAGCAGTCAAACAAACAACAAACAATTGTGCACAGAATCGCCAGAAGCACTGTCTGCCACGGCCAAAACCATTTCTTGCATCCAAAATCTTCTAAGGGTGCTCTTGAGCCTTTTGTCTTGAGCCAAATTGACAGGCATCGCACACAGACGGCACTTGATGATAAAATCCCGAACAAACCCTACTGAAGTTCTTGACTCAGGGCGTGCCTCCGCCATGCATCGATTTCAACCAAATGCGTTCTGAGCATAAAAAGCAAGGCAAGCCGCCTCTCCTGCGACATCTTCATCTAGAATCTAGATTCTAGAGCTGAAAACAACAACCACCTCAACACATAGACTAGAGCTGTATCAGGATGGATTCACGCAAGGACCGCTATCAGCATGCTGAAAACCAGGGGAACTTGCTTGACTGTCCCAAGAGGCAAGACGGGTTTGGAAGAAGGATAATTTGCAACGTACACAACTTGCAATGACTCCTGCAACTGCGTCTTCTGCTTTCCATGTTTTGATAGCTCAAGGCCCGCCTGTGCTTTGACCCAGGCCAAGGCGGAAATTGTTAGCAAACGTGAAACGACACTGAAGAAATGGAGCGCCTCTGCAATTTGGATGGCTAACTTGATGTCCTGAAATACTGGCTCGATTTTCGAGACCGCACATGCTCTGCGATAAAGCCGGAACAGAATGTATCCAAACTGCCATGTTTTTTTCAAGATTTGAGCAGAGTGCTGATCGTCAAGGCTCCTTCAAGTGGACGTTTTCCACTCGAGTGAAAGCTCTGCGGAAACCAGAGTACCAAGCTGTGAAGAGGGACAGGTGAAGAGATGCAAGGCAAACCTCAAATGTGGGCACCGTTGGAAAATGCTGCCAACAACAATGATCGGGTTTTTGCAGGTTCAAACCTCAGTCCTAACGCAAAAAACGTAAACACACATCTCGGCAAAAATCCAAGATGAAACTGGAACTACAAAAATTGCCGAACATTACTGTAGCTATAACTCCTATATAACTCTCCAAATGTCAACTCCATCGCGAAACAGTTATTAACATTAGATGGAGAACAAGGGGACGAACGTGACGCGTCGCACTGAACCCGGATTGAAGTTTATGTCTAGGGCCCTTACCAGCAAAGCAAGCAAACTCAGCACTGTCCCAATCACCATACGCTACGATGCTACAAGGTTGTTGTATGCTGTGTTCATGCATTGTTGTGTGGGTGCAAAACTTGGCTCAAAATACCATGTGTTCGCTGCTCAAACCAAATCATGATTATCATCAACAGAAGTGGTAAAATACAAAGACCTTTGTAAACTTTGATGTCGAGTTGTTTTCATCCTAACCAGAAGTTTTTTTTAACTGTCGACTTGGCCATTCGCCAATCAACTGCACAAAATAGGGACGCTGGCGGGCGGAAAAATAGTGATTCCATCACTTTGCAAAGACCACTTCGGTCATGTTTCTTTCTTTTCATATCATTTCTGTTTCATACCGGCTGCTTGCACGCAAGGAGGGTTCGCACCGCTAACATCCAAGCTTCGGAAAAGGGTGGCAGCCTCCACCTTAGCTCAGGACACACCGGGAGTGAGTGAGCTTTGATGGGGCTCCATCTGAGAGAAAACTTGCAACAGCCTCACAAGACTCACAAGAGTCACAAGAGTCACAAAACTAACACGACCAAAAAAACTAACAAGACTAACAAGACTCATCAAGACTCACCACCACCACCAGCATCATCATCATCATCGGCACCACCCCCATCATCATCATCACCATCATCACCATCAGCATCATCATCATCACCATCATCACCATCAGCATCATCATCATCATCACCATCACCACCACCGCCATCATCATCACCGCCACCATCATCATCATCATCACCATCACCACCATCATCATCATCAACATCATCAGCATCAGCATCAGCATCATCATCATCGTCATCATCATAGTAATCATCATCATCATCACCATAACCATCATCATCATCATCACCATCATCATCATCATCATTCTCATAATCATTTTCACCATCATCATCATCATTCTCACCACCACGATCATCACAATCACCATCAGCATCACCATCATCATCACCATCATCATCATCCTCATCCTCATCATAATAATAATAATCATCACCATAACCATCATCATCATCACCATCATCATCATCATCATTCTCATAATCATTCTCACCATCATCATCATCATCATCATCATTCTCACCACCACCATCATCACAATCACCATCACCATCACCATCACCATCACCATCATCATCATTCTCAGAATCATTCTCACCATCATCATCATCATCATCATCATCATTCTCACCACCACCATCATCACAATCACCATCACCATCACCATCATCATCACCATCATCATCATCATCGTCATCATCATCATCCTCATCATCAAGCTCATCATCATTACCACCACCACCACCATCATCATCATCATCACCACCATCATCACCATCATCATTCTCATCATCACCATCACCATTCCCATCACCACCATCATCATCATGATTATCATCATCATCGTCATCGTCATCGTCATCATCATCCTCCTCCTCCTCATCATCATCATATCTGGCTGAACTCTGATGGGTTTGTTTGTGGCTGGCTGTGCCTAGGGGTCCTCATATGTTGGCAAATGCATCTGTTGAAGGTCAATCTCCATTTTGAGCTCGCAACAGTCAATAAAATTCAATAAACCAACTGGCCTGAATTATCGTGAAGTTTCGATAAGGGGTGATTACTCGTGCCAACTGAGTCAGACTTCCTCATCAAATCAATGCCACTATGCCTGAGGATTAAACAACTATACAAAAGTATGATTGAAGCATCCCATGCACTTCTTCAAGCTGCCACTTTTTCAAGCTGGGCCAAATCAAACCCCACGTTCCCAAATCAGGGCAGCGGGTTGCAATTCGATTTTCGGTTGAAGTTCTGTTCCCTTCAACACATCCAATCGCGAACCAATCTGAGAGCCTACTTACTGTGCTCCTCACACGAGGCCTATGATTTAATCATGTTGCCTGGTGGCTCCGGTGACAAAGGCTTTGCCAATACGCATGCACATGAAAACTGAACATTCAAATCATTCAATCAAACACTCGCAGAAACTGGATTCAAGGTTGTTATGTACATGCACTTTCAGCGCCGGTGTTCCGCCAACAGCAATCCTGTGTATCTGTTGTAGGCAGGGAGCCTCAAGTGCAGGTTTGGTTCATGACCTGGTGAGTCACGCGGAGAGCATTCCAATGAGCCTTCTGCATTCAGCACCAGCAGGAGTCTCCCAGGATCCAGACACTTTGAAGAGGCCACGAGCTTCTTTGTAAGTAGCCAATGCAGCATCTGGATCACCCATAGACCGCTGCACATGCCCAATGTTCACCAAAAGCGTAGCACCGTTTGCTGTTTGCAGGCATCCAACAGCTTCCTCAGTCAGTCCCAAAGAACGTCAAAATGCCCCAAGGCTGCACATCTTGTCATTATTCATTATTATCAATAATATTTATAATATATATATATATATACACACTGTGATCAGACTTTGCTGCCACTTGCACGCGTGTCAAACCTGTAAACAAATACCAGAAGCTTTGGTGAAGCAGGCCAAGCAAACTCACCATAACCCGCCCTGGGTAAAACATTACAAACCTTTCAAGACTTGCTCAGAAACCAATACCTGTCGTGACTCCAGGTAGAGCTCCATAGCTCCTATCGGCCACAGCCACAGCAAAAAATACATTGTAAGTCATTGTATATGCGTGAGCGTGTTATTGTTTTGGGCATCTGGCGTCCTTCCATGTTGCCTTGCTCCCGCTGCAGGTGCCCCATGCTAGCCACGAGTGCAGCTCCAGCAGGGGATTGAAGAAGCTCGCAGCCACACAAAATCTCTTGGGCCTAGCCATATCAATTTCCGGCACCCTCATTTCCTAGACATCATTCTGACCGAAAACTGAAGCAAGTTGGCATCGATATTGTCAGTATTTCTCAGTGCACAAAGCGATCTCCCAGGCGCACAGGGGGCATAGCAAGCCACAAATCTAATTCAATTGGCGTAGTAGTTATTGTTGCCGATATTGTGGGGCAGGCTTCTATTTCAGAAACTCTTCCTAGTCCAAGTCGATTTAGGTGTAAAGCACAGAGATTTGGCCTCTTACTGTACTGCTAGATCCAAAGTGGTGAGAAAACTATCGCGAGAACTGGGGTAACGGAACACTCGAACACGTCGTGATATGTCGTGCAAGCCACTTTTTGCTGATCTGCAATGGCCTCGCCTGCTGGTAGCTTGACAAGGCCCCGGTCAAGTCCTTGCGCTCACGCTGAACGTGACCAAGAGACCTGAATCGCTGATCAATGCATATCAATGCTGCCACGTCTGCAGTCTGCCCCAACGAAAAAGGATCAAAAAGGATCAAAAAGGCACTATGGTAGAGAACAACATGTGGGCACACTGAGGTCAAGCAGGAAAATGATGGAACATGTCTGTTCGGTCGGGCTTCAGGTCAATTATGTTTGATGTCGGGTCCGACTTCCAAGGCCCCCGGGGCGTGGGACGTATATGCTCTGAACATAGAGACAATAAGACGACTAAATTAATGCAAACAAATACCGCCTAGTGATGACACATGCCGACACTGCATTAAGAGCAATCCGTTAACATCAAACTAACTATATTGTCACACATTGCTTTTTAGACGGACGCTTCAGTGCCCCAATCCTAGCCTCAAAACGAAAACAGCGTATATAATTAGAAACAAAAACAATGCTTAACTGAAGCAAGGGAACACATACAGAAAAGAACCACGCTGCAAACAATTCGAACTATTTTGACCGTTGCAATTTGAAGAGAAACCCGCGTCCTTCTCAACGATTTGCTCTGAAAACACTTTGCCCACTCACACCGCAGGAAAGTAACTGCAATAGTTGGGCCCCATCGAAACCGCACAAACTTCTGCAGACATTGTGCGCCTCGAGTGCCTTCTCTGCCGAAGTGGAAACCAAACCCGGTTCAACGGTGTAGCAATTATACATACTGTGCATATCTTTGCATACGAGTAAATTTGCTGGAAACTGCACACAACCATGAAATAACCATGAGTAGTCAACAACTGAAAGGCGAACAGTCCACTGCTGACTGTCACGCTCTTACATACTCGATTGCATATGATTTCATGACCCTCAGCTGGGAGGCTGAGACCAACCTGAAGATTCACGACTGCTTGTACCTTATGACACGCCTCTCTGAAGTGACCATCGGCTGCTTCAAGGTCTTTCTGCTGGAATTTCACATGGCCTTGCATGCCATCCGTTGAGAGGTTCTGAACATGTCTGAACAGGGTTTCAAGGATTAAATGCACATCCTTCACATGTTCCACCTTGACAGTGTTTGATGCTTATCACCAACTTAGATCATCTTGGCTTAAGGCATGCGGTATCTGGAACACCAAAGGGTTTTTGTAGTCTTCAAGTGCGCTGTATTGTATCACCACACAAGCAAGAGTCGTTCAAAATCCAATGTTGATGATGATGAAGATGATGGTGATGGTGATGAGGATGATGGTGAGCGACAATGAAACGACAATGATGGACTATGATAAGCTTTGTCGCATTAAAACCCCTTTGAACATGAATAATGCCGATTTCCGATTTTGCCATGCAGCGAAGTTTAAAACCCCAGTGGCCAAGCCGGGTCAGGAGCAAAGCTCCTTCCTCAGAGTTGACGGTTGTGAGCTGCAAAATTCCGTAGCCTTTTTGTAGCAATGCCAAAGCTCCGTCCAGGTCTCCCCGTTCCTCGACGGTCCCCGCACCAATGCATAAACATTGACAAAAGAACTAGCCAGCCAAAAGCGTTAAATTGCAACCTGTGACCTTACCATATGAACATATTATATATATAGGACTATCTATATAGGTGTGTATATATATATATCTATCTATCTATTTATTTATTTATTGTACGTATATATTCGTATATTGATATCGCTCCGGACAGGAACATATCAAGATCAATCTACCAGCCCAGCTTCCCGCTTCACATGGCCCATGGCCCCGAGAAGTGAAGCATGCAAAGGCGTCTGCTCCTCCTGCATCCTCTCTAACATCTCAAATGCTGACCTTGGTCATTCCAGGTATCGCAAGCTGAATTTGTACAGCATTCGATTCAAATCCATTCTATAATTGGCGTCTGGCGTCTGCATATTACATTATACATTAATACATTACATCTATATGCATGCATGTGTCATGGTATTGTTATTACATTAAAATTTTGAATTATTATGCATTTTTTGTTGGTCATTGGGTGTATATTCATGATATATATTTAGTCTATGATTGCCAGTGGGCTCGGGTCCGGCAAACTGACACCTCCTGCTTTTTGTCTTGCATGGTCTAGATGCTTGATGCTCTTGCCATGCTTGATGATTCATGCGGTCTGCTATGCACACTATGCAACTCGCTTGCGGGTGAGTCGCTCCAGCAGGCTGTCCGCTTTGTCCAGCTGGCCGAGGGAACGAAACAAGTCTGCCACCTGCTTTGCACTTGAATTTCTCAACTGACTTATTAACTGGCAAAAGGAAAACAACATGGAAAACATTGAAGGTCCTTAGGGTAGATCCAGACTGAATATTTCGTTTCATTGCTTGACTACGATGCTCAAGTGCCGTCTGCGTACCCGCAAGCATCCACGCACGACCTTTGCTGAAGTTTCCTCCGCCATCTGAGTCTTTACATGATCAAAGGCTACTCCAGCAAACCAGCGTTGTAGTTCCAACACCACGCTGCCTCACACGATGGCTGCTAATGTTCAGCACTCGGCTGCCCCTACTGAACCAAAGGTTTCCCAAAAAATGTTTTCGCATGCTGTATTTTTTTGACCGCCCTTGGGACTGAAAGCTACATGCAATATTAGTTTGCGTGTCTCAAACTGTCGCAGCATTGTTTTCTGATCCAACCCCAGTCCAGTACTGTACTGCGACCGCCAACATTGGCAGCTAGTGACAAACTTTCACATCGACCGACTAGTTTCGGGAATACCAGGGAAGGGCACGCACACAAGATTGAAGACCCAAAATCATGTCTTGAAGTAATGAAACATGACTTGAAATAGAAGAGTTTCCATCAGCGCAATTTTGTTGTGGTTTGCCACTTGTGACGTCGAATTGCAACCAGGTCGCTGTTTAGCTGGGAAAATCCGCAGCTTTGTTCGACCATTCGGAAGATGTTCTCCTTGTCCACATTGACAGCAGCTTGGGCCTCAATATTCAGACGCGCAGAACCCGCGCGTACTGTTACTACTTCTAGTACTAGTACTAGTACTACTAGTAGTAGTAGTAGTAGTAGTAGTAGTAATAGTAGTAGCAGCAGTAGTAGTAGTAGTAAAAATATCGTAGATGTATAGTAGAAAGGATATACTAATCGTAGTATTTATTAAATTACAATAGTAGTAATATTCATCGTAATATATTAGCTTCTTCGAGAAAATTAAATGCGGCTACACGCGCGGAACCCGCGCAAAGAACACGCGCGGAACCCGCGCAAAACGCAGACGCGCTTAACGCGCGGAAACCGCGCGAAACGCAGACGCATTCCTCAATATTCAAAAATTATCCCGGCAAGAGACCCCAAACAGTGTGGGGGGAGTAAACGGATAATGTATTATAATGTTGGTGACGATGTTAATTAGTTAATGTGGATGATGATGGTGAATGTTGATGATGATGTTGATGATGGTGATGGTGATGATGATGATGATGGTGATGTTGGTGAAAGTGATGATGATGATCATCATGATGGTGATGATGAGGATATATGAGGATGATGGTGATGATGAGGATGACGGTGGTGATGATGATGGTGATGGTGATGGCGAGGATGACGATAATGATGATGATGATGATGGTGATGATGATGATGATGATTATGATGATTATGATAATGGTGACCTGATGGTGATGATGATGAGAGGAAGATGATGATGTTGAGGAGGAGGATGTTGAGAGGAAGACCGATCCCAAGACCTCTCTCTCTCTCTCTCAATTGCCATCCCGAGGTTCAGCGTCAGGCTGAAGGCGAGCTTGTGGCCAAGCCAAAACGAAGCCATAAATTGAGGCATAGACTGGCATAGACTGGAAATAGGCATGAAGTAGAGCAAAGACTTGAAACCGAAACAAACAAAATGCCGAATTACAATCAACCACACGAGAGCCTAGCAATGCACGAGCCAGCCATTTCACTTGGCCCGGGCAAATCCTGACTGGTGGGATTCAAGCGGTTCGCTGCTGTACAGACATGCGACATGCTGAAACTGCACCATCTAAGAGGCCTCAGCTGGGTAAATTGGATCTACTAATCGTTTTGCCCCACCGGTTCTGCAATCTGAGCTGTCAGCGTCAGGAGCCACATGATGATCAACGACCATTGGGGCCAATTTGCTTGCCAGCTGCTGAAAGACTTTGGTGTGAGTTTCCTTTGCTGCGCGTTGGCGCCATTGCCACATACTGGCCGTGTAGCTGGGAGCGTTCCGAGCGCAAGGAAGCGACTTCTGCTTGCTGGAGTTCATAGCTTCCCTGCTTCCCTTCAGAGCAGCAAGGCCCTCTTGAAACTCCAATCTCATGGTCGCCAATTTGGAAGAAAGTTCAGAGATACGGCATGAAGGTTCCTCAAGGCAGGTCCCACCAGAAGGAGCACTCTGGATACCTAAGCTTTCAGCAAGGCATATTGTTCTCCTTTCCAGCGCCTTTCTCTGCGCTGGCCTTCAGTCAGGGCAAACAAAGCAGTCTCTAGGTAGCCGCACACTTCTGGATCTACATGGTTCTTCTTCGCCAACCGGAGAGCAAACCCCAAGCACGAGCACAGTTTATTGTGCATAGAAGCCATGGCATGAAAGGAGCACGATAACACGTACGGACATGCAACACCCGACTTAGGTCACGAACATTGCACAAGAGCCTGTTGTAGGGAAATTTACAGGAAAAATGGCCACGGACACCTCCGGGGACATCGTTTTGTGCAAGCTTGCGCAGTCGAAATGCACATGGACAAAGTACAACAGCCATTTGGCATGGAAATTTACAATAAAACGACCGGGGACACCTCCGGGGACATCGTTTTGTGCAAGCCTGCGCAGTCGAAATGCACATGGACATGTCACAAGAGGCATTATGTGCGGATATGTGCGGTAATTTACAGGGAAAATGCCGGACCCGTATCCCGCGACACCCGTTTTGTGCGAGCCTGCGCAGTCGAAATGCACATGGACATGTCACAAGACGCATTTTGTGCAGAAATTTACAGGGAAAATGCCGGAGGCTTCCGATACCACCTCGATTGAACACCGGGCCTTAACTGTTACCGTAAGAACCCCTCAGTGTGGCCACACTGTTTGGGGATGTTTGTGGAATAAATGGAAAAGACTGCGTGAAACTATCGGGCGAAAGATGGTGAAAGGGAACGACATGGCCAAACATCTTGCGGCTTTGATCCGCCAGATCCGTTACAGCCAAGCAGTGCCCTGCAGCTTGCTGCCTGCTGGAGCTTGGTATCAGAGAGCGTTCGCCATTGCTCCTGAAGCCATTTACAAGCCAGGGTCACGCAAACTTTTCAGTCATGATTAGTCACTCTGTCTGAATCCGAAAAATGCAGCTAGACATAGCTAGACTATGCTAGACCAACCCTTAGCGGAAGGTCCTGCAGCCCATCACCATCATAAACTGCTTGGGCAAAGCCTTGCGCCTTGACATTCAGAACGGAACATGGTGGGACGTGACGGGACATGTATGTAGATATAGTATGTAGTGCATGCAGTTTAATGCGTCACATGACGCCGGGCACACACTGGCTCAAGGCAAAAAACGCATCGCGTGATAGATTGCAAAAGGATGCAAAAGGCCTCACAAGGAGGCATCACGATGTCCAGCTCTCCCGCCTAGCCACACAACATGTCAACATAACCTGGAATGCGTGGAAGTTCTGACAGTCTCCAGATGTCTCCGTCACAGTGAATCTATGTCAATGTCCATGCCAATGGATCCCTATGGCCTGCAGTGCCGTATGCAGCTCGAACACACACCATGCCCTTCTGCAGTACTTTGGCGCACGCCAAGGTTCCATCAAAGCGATCACATGGCCTTGACACCCAGGTTTCTGAATGATGAGACAGAGTGAAATGAGTGAACAAATAGTGAACATGTTCAAGCAACACACAGATTTGGGCAGGCCCTTCTTCAGCTCATGCAAGATGAAACAACCGCGACGGTGCTTCTTTGACGCTTTCTGCCTACACACTGGTGCAATGCATACTATACCATATCATACTATGCTCCTGCCATTTTGTGGCTTGCGAAATGCACCCCCCAAATCAGCCAGAATTGGACGGCGTTTTAGAATCACAAGCTGCCGCACAGCGCGAAGCAGGTTTCGAACGAGCATCCAATGCGGCTGATGCGGCTGCTGAACTCTGCAGCAAATTCCTCGAATGGAATATCACATCCCGAAGATCTGCTTTCCTTCAAGGGCGGTAAAAAATGATAAAGGTGCATGCATTTTCCAAAGCATTGCCTTCGAGATCTTTCCGTATTTCAGGCCTGCTACTGTTCCATACTGTTTCTACAAATCCATCATCTTTGAGATGCAGAGTGCTAGCAATTGCTCTCTGGACTTTCCCGCCTGCACTCGGTGCTGATTGATGCCCATGAAGCATGTCCACACCTTTCCAAGATCTACTGCAGCACCACATTTCACATCATTTCACCACAGTCAAATGACACCAGGTTACCAAGTGTTTCATCAACGCACTTACTACTTGGATCTACTTGGCAAACTTGGAACATGTAGTGCGCTCATTCTGAGATCGCGGCATAAGTTTGCTGGGGTTGCTTCGCGTGTTGCAAACACCAAGCTTCCAAGGAGCTGGAAATGCAGTTTACAGTGTACTGCCAGGTATAGGACAGCATGTGATTTGCGCGTCCCACGAAATCCTCGCTAAGTCAAGTGGCACACTTTGATGAAAAGGCTTGACTGCTGGGTTGCTCCAGGTCTAACAACCGTCAATGCTCGCTAATGCTCAATGGCTTCCTCCCTTCAGCATTGAGCACAACACCTTCCTACCTCTTTTCCGTGAGCTCTAGATTTGAATCCATTTGTTCTGGTTCCCTGGCGAACAAGCGTGCTTCTGTGCAGGCGTGACTCCTTTCCCCTGATCGTGTCCACAAAGGCAGCACCCAAGCGCCCATCCCTGCACAAGCTGCACAAGTTCAGGGGTGGAAAAAAGCGCGACTAAACTGCCATCTGCCATCAGTGGAGTAAGTCAACTGGCGAATGCACCGATACGCCCGATATGTGCCATGCGCCATGCGCCATGCGCCATGCGCCTTGGGCAAATCATATTGGCACCCTTGGCCCGAATAAGTGGCTCGTCTAACTCATAGATGTGAGAGGCCAGGGTCTTCCCAATCGACTCCACTTCTTTGCAAAACTCTGTCCTTTGGCAAGCTGACTTTAGGTGACGAAACCAGTCTGGATTCTGTGTAACAAATGTCTCAAATCCTTTTGATGACTTTATTCACTCCAAAACATGGCAGGGTCTCCCTCCTAACTTCACCTCAATTTCACATTCCCGCATCCCTTCTCACTCTTATATATATATACCGGTAGTTGGTCTCATTTTAGTGTATCCGTATGTTTGGATAAACAAGAACAAGTCTCTCCAAATAGAAAATGCTGCAAGCTCGCAGTGGGTCTCCAGGCTCTATCTCGTCGGGCATGGGTGGGACTGACGCGCAGCAGCCCATTTAATGTCATGAGAGGCGCGGCCACCTCATGCCCCTTGCCACACAACAGAATCCAATGCCTACTGGGCTAGGTGCCTCCACGCTCGTGTGTAGATGTAGAGAGGTTAGAGGTGCGAAGGCACCATGCTACATGCAGTAATATTACCTGGCTCACACATATCGTATAATATTATGGCTATCATTATCTGCACAGAATTTGAGGAACCCTTCAGCTATAAATCATCTTGGTGTTCGTTTAAAATATCGACAATAAAATCTTCAATTGATGACGGCAACTCTGCGGAGGTGAACAGGCATCCAAATTGATTGCAGTAACCAAAGCCATTCTCCAAGATTATCTTGTCCGATCGTGTCCCTGGAAACAAACCGTGGTTGAGATGTACAAGTACTAGTAGGAATGCTCCATACTCAGTTTGTTGCTCTTGAAAGCGTAACTACCTGCTTCTAGACATAAACAAGGTGAAAAATATTAAGTATTATTGAGTACACGTTGTTTAGAATGTGCTAAACTTGATTGACCTTCGTCAGAGGCAAGTGAAGCAATGGCAGCAAGCAAGTGGAATCTTGCTTTTCTTGATGTGCTTTACGGATCTTTACAGCCCATATAGCCTATCATCGTTGCATATCGTTGCCCTATTGTTTTTCCATGTTTTCCCTATTGTCAAAACTGCTCTCCTCATGAGTTGCTCGCCGCCTTTTGTGCCCCCCGCACCGGGTATTGTATTTCCAGGTTCCCCACTCCGCTGCGGCGCAACTCCGTGGCTACCTGTTTCAGCAGCTCCTGAAACGAGGAAACAATGAGGAAACAATTTGTGCTCCTGAATCACTGCAATTGATACTATGATATCATTCTATGTCTATGATATCTATGATCAATCATGTCATCCAACTATCATCCAACTATCAACTATCCCTACATATCCCTACACTAAGGCACAATGTTGCGATTAATTTCCATATATTTCTATTATGTGGTCCCTTGCGGCCACAGGATCTACATCAACAGTGGTCACAGAACTGTTTGCTGAGCGGAGGCTATCAATCAACTAATTACGCTGCAATTCTGCATTATATTATATCTATATAGTCTATAAATATATATACATGTATGTATGTATGTATGTATGTATGTATGTATGTATGTATGTATGTATGTATGTATGTATGTATGTATGTATGTATGTATGTATGTATGTATGTATGTATACACATCTATCACATTATCCAAATAGAATCCTGCAAAGTGGAATGCAGAAGCAGGGTCGAAAATCCTCAAAGGAGTTAGATTTCAGAGCGATTCCACTCACCTTTTATACCTCTTATTAGTTTTACATGTCCAGCCCTGCTCTCGTTCCATTGCATTGCCGCTCGGACCTAGCTGGGAACCAGGCCTGCGGCGCCATGCCGACAGGAACTTCAGCAGGTTGCACCTGAGATGCATCTGCCGTGCCCATAGGCCAAACAGGTAATTAAGGTCTTGGCCAGCACTGGGAAGGCTAGCATAGAAATATACGTATATATAGAAATGCAGTATAAGATAGGATCTCGAAGCATCTTGAATCTACCTTCCTCCATCAGCATTCCACTCTCTACTGCGAAAGATCCTTTGCTTTTTTGAGCCTTGTGTTTGGGGTTTTGTCGGTCTTCGTTTTGCAGGGTGTCGGCTTTACAATGCTTTAAACATCTTTGAACATCTTCGCTACAAACTTTACTTTGCCCATGCTCCAATCCCGCATATCCTTTGACATGCTCAAAAACTTGTCTAGGGCCTAGGGCAAGCACTTTTAAGCAACACACCCCAAAACCCTGAAGCATCCTGAAGCCCAGCCCTAAACTCTAAAACCCTAAAACCCTAAATCCATCTAAATCCTAAAACCCAAAACCCCTATATCCTGAAAGCCGGAAGTCTAAGTCGCTGCGTATAGCAAGTGTTTTCATTCATCCTCTAGTGACAAGTAGAATGGGAATGTGATGACCATGGGCGAACGTAGGGTTCGGTGCCGACAGCTCTCTCTCTCTGTCTCTGCAAAACATAGCAGCGCAAGCGACTGTCCCACAAGGACGCTCCCACTAGCTCCCCTCAGGTTACCCGTTGGACATCCTGTCTTCAAACTTCAGAATCTTCAGACTAGAATCAGACTAGAGGAACTTTCTTCTCCTCAAAACACATAGCATTGCCATGAATTTGGCGCTGCAACCATTGTTGTGGCCGTCAGCGGGTTGAGCTTGACAAAGAATGACAAGCAATGGTATCTTACTGTAAGCCTTGGAGTCAAAGACTTGCAATGCAAGGTCATTTATCATCATTTATCTTTCCCCAATGATATTAATAAGCTCAGAGAGCTAAACTAAAAAGTCAGTTATATAATATATAAGTTATATATAAGTTGCAAGATGTTGCAAGTGTTTATAAGCCATTGCAACCGTCGGCTTTCACCAGCACATTTCCTGTTGAGGTGCCAAAGAGTTCCCCATCTGTGTCAGGTCTCCTGGCAAAAGCCAAACATACAATAAATACTCGAACTACTCGCATGAAACACTGGGGTTGGGGTGAAAGTGCCTCCTAGGATTCGACAGAACTCCGCAGCGTTCACATTTCCATATCCTGCAGTAGAGCGCAACATAGCCCAACATGATGCTACATGGAATGTCCGGTTTTCAAGCCATGTAATGTGTGATGCAAATGGTGCCAGTACCAATCTTCAGTCTTGGAAGTCATTCCATGTTACGATATGTTACGGTGTAGCCTTTGGAAACCTTCAAGAACGACTGCACAAAAGACTTGAAGCTTGAGGTTCGAGATTGCCCGAATACACTTTGCACCCTTTGAGCAGCCAAGTGTCCGTCAGCACCCAGTCGGGCAACAATTGCGTCCCTTTCATAGGCCGACAGGTTGGACCTCTGCATTCATATCCTTTGCCAAAGGTCTACAACATCGAATAGAAACAAACAAGCGCCATCATGCCACATGCTCGAACTTGATGTGCAATCAGCTCTTGAGCAAAACCATGGAGCTTCAAGTGTGGACCGGGGAGAACAACGGTCAGCTGACTCTGAGGATGTGGCTCAAAGCGGAACAGAGTCTGCTCCACCCTGATCCCAGGATCCAAGGAGGAATGAGTTAGAATCAAAAATCATAAAAATACATTAAAAAAAACACAAACAAATAAATAAATAAATGTGCTCGTCTATCAAATGG
This sequence comes from Cladocopium goreaui, assembly GCA_947184155.2. NCBI lineage: Eukaryota > Dinophyceae > Suessiales > Symbiodiniaceae > Cladocopium > Cladocopium goreaui. The sequence continues at coordinate 3,772 of CAMXCT020000601.1, read as the reverse complement.
GCATGTGGCGGAGCAGGGCTTTTTCAAAAACCTACGTGTCTTGCTTATGTTTTTTGCTTATGTTTAGTGTTCGAAAATTATAGCAAATCAGTGCAGAGATCTTTAGAGGATGTGTTGCTCACTCAGCTGGCATGCATAAAATAGAACTCACATTTTGTTTGTGGACTTTGTACTCTTCAAAATGATGACCGTCCTTGAAGCACATAAAATACATAAACATGTTTGTAATAGTGACGCAGGATGGCCATGGATCGCCAAGGCACTCTCCACGGGCCAGTGTTCCGCGAGAATCTCGTAAGAACTCCTGCGGCCTGCCAGCTTCATCCAGCCAGGGCAAACCCACCGAACCGACCCAGCGACCCAACGACCCAACACCCTACCCGATCCCAAAGATCGTTGCTTTGGCAGGAAAAACATGGAAAAACAAGAGAGAACAGGATGTAGGCACCACAGATAGAAGCTAGATGAAACTAGATAAAACAGTTGGAACTTGCAACCCTGCCAGCACACCTTCGACCAGCACGTGCTATGTTGGCAGCGATGCGGGCGAGGATTTCCTGCTGGAAACGTTGCAGGCTGTGGTGAAATGCGGGGAAACTTGTATGGTATGTTGATATGTGTTGATCAGACTTGAGCTGCCCCAAAGTTGCAAAACATTTTTCTGACATTGACACTCGAGGCAAGATCCGCCTCAGCCATAGCACGCTGTCGTTGAAGCTCCTGTCAGTTGCCGGACACTTCTCGAAGAGTTGATACTTTTTGCAGTGGAAGCACTAGAACTGGGAGCACGTAAACAAAACGTAAACACGTGTCAAAAATAGAATCCATCTATGCCCCTGCACGGAGAGAAATAACATGAAAATCATGAAAGGGATGATGACACTTGAGAGGGAAGGGTGAAAGATCGAAAGGTAGGCGTGGGTTGGAACAGGAGAAGAGAGCAAGGGAACGAGGCATATCCGCTGCGGACGGACGTGGGTGGAGTTGGGGCGGATATCGAAAAAAGTCTTCTGGGCTTGGACTCGAGGGCGGGTACCAAAAAGGTAGGTTTCAGGGAGGGGGGACACGACACACACACAGACACACAGACATATATATATAAATACATACATATAGTTAGATATATGTATAAATATCAGGTTATGGGGTTTGCGAGGCAACGTGTAACTGGGGGCAGCACATTGTTGCAACGCGGATGGGGTTGATTCTGGTGTGTACATGTGTAGAACAGTGTGGGATTCACAAACGTGGTGTTTTGACCCCAGCATGTACCCAAAGCAACTGACTTAGGGCTATCCTGGTGCTGGAATCTTGGTGCAAAAAGTGGGCCCGCGGGGTGACTTCTTGCAAACGCGGCTTTAGAGGCGGACCTTGGGGGAATCGAAGGGGGGGGTTCAATATAGTTGTGATAATTATGTTCTAGTTATTATAGTAATTCTAGTCATTATAGGTGTTCTAGTTATTAAACATGATAACTATATATATACGAATATACATATATATGAAACATATTGAAATGTCATTAGTGAAGTCTTTTGGTTGAAGAGAATATCTTGGAGGAACCCTTGCGGAAAATCCACCAAATGATCTAGATATGCTGAGCAAGGGGCAGCGATTATGCTTCGGCAACCACTAGCCAAAGCGCAATATCCCACAATTGCTGGGTAGAGTATGCATATATATATATATACGAATCTATATGTATATTGAGATTATTTAGTATATATATATATATCATGGAATTATTATGTGTATATATATATATAGATACATATCTTTAACTATATTGTCGAAGGAAGTTGAGAAGCTAAACTTCCGACAATATGGACAGATGAAAAGCAGAGCAGGGCAGAGGCAGAGAGAAGAGAAAGTTCAGAAGAGAAAGAGTCAGAAGAAAGAAGATGCAGATGCGCGAAAAGGTAGGAAAGTCGCGATTCACTGTGTTTTTCCAATGATTTGTGGTTCCGGAGGGTCGAAAAGTAGGCTCGCTAAAGCGGCGGGTGCGGAGACATATGGGGAGATGAGACATGAAAAATTGCACGCCGTTGTGGCGCGAAGCACATTTCCAAGTCAAAATGCACAAAACACCAGAGGATCGGACCACTTTTGGCGCTTCAGATGTCGAAAAAGTGCACGCCGTTGTGGCGCGAAGCACATCCCCAAGTCAAAATGTACAAAACACACCAGGGTCTGACCACTTTTGGAAGTTGCGATGTCGCACACCGTTGTGGCGCGAAGCACATGTCCAAGTCAAAATGTAGAAAACACACCAAGTGCGGACCACTTTTGGCACTTAAGATGTCGAAAAAGTGCACGCCGTTGTGGCGCGAAGCACATTTCCAAGTCAAAATGTTAAAAACACTAGGGGTTCGGACCACTTTTGGCGGCTCAGAGGTCGAGTTTCGAAAAAGTGCACGCCGTTGTGGCACGAAGCACATTTCGAAGTCAAAATGTGCAAAACACCAGGGGTTCGAACCACTTTTGGAGGCTCAGAGGTCGAGTTTCGAAAAAGTGCACGCCGTTGTGGCACGAAGCACATTTCGAAGTCAAAATGTGCAAAACACCAGGGGTTCGAACCACTTTTGGAGGCTCAGAGGTCGAGTTTCGAAAAAGTGCACGCCGCTGTGGCGCGAAGCACATTTCGAAGTCAAAATGTACAAACCACACCATGTTCGGACCACTTTTGGAGGCTGAGATGTCGAGTTTCGAAAAAGTGCACGCCGTTGTGGCGCGAAGCAGATTTGGAAGTTAACATGTTAAAAACACTAGGGTTTCGGACCACTTTTGGCGGTTCAGATGTTGCTTCGCTTAACTCGACTACACTACATGACACTACACTTTGCTGCACTACACTACATTACACTACATTACATTACACTACACTTCACAACACTACAGGTTACAACTACAACTACACAACTACAGTCCACTACAGTCCACTACACTAAATTACACTGCACTACACTCTCTACACTACACTTCACTACATTACACTACACTACACTCCACTACACTACAAATACAACTACACCTACCCAACTACACTCCACTACACTCCACTACACAACATTAAACTACACTACACTACCTTACTACACTACACTACCTTACACTACACTACCTTACACTACACTACATTACACTACACTAGACTCCACTACACTACACTACATTACACTACACTACCTGCCGCTACACTTCACGACACTACTCTACACTACACTCCACTACCACCTACAACTACAACTACACTCCACTACATTACACTACATTACACTACATTACACTAACTACATTACACTGAATGACACTGCACAAAAGATAGACAGGTAGACAGCTAGACAGATAGATAGATAAGAAAGATAGATAGATAGATAGATAGATAGATAGATTGATTGATTGATTGATTGATATGATAGATAGATAGATAGATAGATAGATAGATAGATCGATCGATAGATCGATAGATCGATAGATCGATAGATCGATAGATAGATAGATATGATAGATGTGATAGATGTGATAGATATGATAGATATGATAAATATGATAGATATGGTAGATATGATAGATATGATAGATATGATAGATATGATAGATATGATAGATATGATAGATATGATAGATATGATAGATATGATAGATATGATAGACATGATAGATATGATAGATATGATAGATATGATAGATATGATAGATATGATAGATATGATAGATATGATAGATATGATAGATATGATAGATATGATAGATATGATAGATATGATAGATA
>CAMXCT020000600.1:159330-231648 GCA_947184155.2 Cladocopium goreaui | reverse complement strand
CGGCAATCAAGGCTTTGACCTCGATGCTTGGGTTCGAGTGTTCTCTGGGCAAAGAGTTTCCTTTGCGGAGACAGCAGAAATGCTTGGAGTCATGCTCGACCTGCAGCATGCCAGTGCTGGTACGATCAAGGTTGCAAACAAGCCGAACAGAGTGGACGGGCTTGAGCCCACCGTGCAACATATCATTTCTTCCGGCAGGGTTGTCACCAAAGACCTGCCATCATTTTTTGGAAGAGCGTCGTTTGTGGAAAGTCAATTTATGGGAAGAGAAGGACGGCTGGCCTTGTCTGAGCTGAGAGCCATGGAACGTAGTAAGTCTCAATGGGTTGAACTCTCGGCAGCACAGATGGATGCTCTTAAGAATTTGCTTACGGGGTACCATAAAGCTGTGCCGAGGTCTTTGAAGGTTGATGGACGAGCTTAAGTCCACCGTGCAACATATCATTTCTTCCGGCAGAGTTGTCACCAAAGACCTGCCATCACTTTTTGGAAGAGCGTTGTTTGTGGAAAGTCAATTATGGGAAGAGAAGGACGGCTGACCTTGTCTGAGCTGAGAGCCATGGAACGTAGTGAGTCTCGATGTGTTGAACTCTCGGCAGCACAGGTGGATGCTCTTGAGAATTTGCTTACGAGGTACCTTAAAGCTGTGCCGAGGTCTTTGAAGATTGAAAGTGTTTCCATGCCGCTTGTCTTGTTTACAGATGGTGCCTGTGAACCTGTAGGCGATGACATAGCATGCACGGTGGGTGGAATCTTGTTTGACCCAAGAGATGGAGGCGGGTTGAAGTTTTTTTTGGGGCGCATGTCAGTTCCGAAGTTGTAGAGTCTTGGAAGAGAGTTGGAAAGAAACATCCGGTTGCTTTGACTGAGTTGTACGCAGTGTGTGTCGCGCGACACATATGGAAGGACAGGATGGACGATTGCAAGTGTGTGTTGATGCTCTTATCAAAGGATATAGTTCGGAAGATGTGATGAAATCTCTTTTGATCCTGCTTGAAAAGTTTGATGGTGACCGACCGTTCTTGCCTTGGTTTTGCAGAGTCCCCTCTCAGTCGCACATTTCGGATTTGCCTTCCAGAGGCAGGTGGAAAGAGTTGCGTGAGAATTTTGCCAGACTATGTTTTTGTGGAAGCATTTTGCCCGTTTGAGTCCAAGAAACGCCGTACCGTTTTGCAAGACGAAAAGCATGGCTGAAGGAAATGGGGAAAAACAAAGTTGCAGTTTGTCAAGCAAACTTCAGAACCAAGAATGCAAAGTGCGCATGAGGCGTTTGCGCCTTAGAAAAGCGAAGTGCTTTTCTTTTCAGTCAAGGGATTGAAAAGATCAGAAAGTTTGAGCCAAGAGTTCTCGAAAGGGTGAATTTTTCGAAAGACCGTTTGAACATCCCCAATCGTTCAGCCGTGCGCTGGAAAAAGACCAGACCGTTCTGTCCTTTGCATTTCAGCTGTGAATATATATATGTATGTATATATATATATATTCGATATATATGTGTTGTTTATTCTTACCGTGGCGATAGCCTCACTAAGTTTCTAGATTTGTAGTCGCGCGTTTGAAACATTGGTTTATAGCGACTTCATTTCCCGCGTGTTTTGGTTTGTTTTCAACTTTATGTCATAAGCAATACTTGAGTTGAAAACTCATGATGAATTATGGCAACAAAGTTGAATTCGTTTGGAAGTTGTGAAACAACTTTCTTGCAAACCAAAACACCTTTTCTCACGTCAAAAAAAACTGAAGAAACAAGTTTTATGTTGGTAAGACCAACTGTGCGTTGCAAGCAAAGTGCTTGCTCTTTTTCATGACGTTTTTACACACGTGATGTTTCAGGTTCAAAACAGAAACACCTTTTTCTATGCAAGGTCTCAAGGTCGTTTCTCCAGACGTTGTTTTGTTGTCACAACCGTTTCTGCGACGAAAGAGGGGTTAAATTTAACCCCCTTTTATGACACTAAGAGTTTAAAATCAATCTGTGAATTTGATTCAATGTATGTCCGGTATTTTACAAGTCAAGGGCGGGTGTGGAGGGTTTCAAAACCTTTTTCCAATTTTTGTCCCTCCCACCCATAACCCAAAAATTTCCAAAAGTACGCAACCAAACTTGAGAAACACGAAGTCGTAGTTTGTCACACAAACTTCAACTGGGGAAAACAAAGTTGCAGTTTGTCAAGCAAACTTCAGAACCAAGAATGCAAAGTGCGCATGAGGCGTTTGCGCCTTAGAAAAGCGAAGTGCTTTTCTTTTCAGTCAAGGGATTGAAAAGATCAGAAAGTTTGAACCAAGAGTTCTCGAAAGGGTGAATTTTTCGAAAGACCGTTTGAACATCCCCAATCGTTCAGCCGTGCGCTGGAAAAAGACCAGACCGTTCTGTCCTTTGCATTTCAGCTGTGAATATATATATATATATATGTATATATATATATATTCGATATATATGTGTTGTTTATTCTTACCGTGGCGATAGCCTCACTAAGTTTCTAGATTTGTAGTCGCGCGTTTGAAACATTGGTTTATAGCGACTTCATTTCCCGCGTGTTTTGGTTTGTTTTCAACTTTATGTCATAATGCAATTCAAGAAGGGTTTCAAGAAGTTTATCAACTAGCATGGCCCGTGGAAGCTGGGGGGGAGGACGCACACTCCAGCCTCTGCATGGTGATCATGAAGAGAGAGGGCGGTGTTTTGTTGGCTGTTCCTTCAGGTTTCATCCCTCCAGAGGCGCTGCAGCTTGCATCAAGTCGCGATGGAGGAGCACTTTTGGGTCCCCATACAGTTTTATCTGTGCCAGGAGTTTTGCTGGATGGCGACGTGTCTCATACTACTGGAGAGGATCTAGATGTTCAAGTTGTGGATGCAAGTTTGGCCGTTCTGGATGGCCCTTCTCACGTGCCAGATGGAGGGGTCGAGGAGGATGCGGCAATCATAGCTTTTTCTACAGAGCTACAAGTTGTGCCAGACCCAGCCACGCTCCTGAGGTTTGCAAAGGAGTGGCTGGCGGTAGCAGGGCCAGGCAGATCAGTGTTTTACTCTGCGGTAGAGGAGTTCGACCAAGCGGATCCTCTCAATGCGGCCCCAAAGGAGGGCAAGGCCAGGGCCCCAAAGGCAAAGGCAGCAGAAAAGGCAAAAAGGGCGTCAGCTCAACAGGTTGCGGAGCAGCTCCAACATTTGTCTAAGATGATGCCCATCATCACGACCGCTCTGAGTTCAATTCAAGAGGAGCAGAAGCGGCTTCAACAGGTTGTGGAGGGCGCAGCAATGTCTCCCCCTCCTCGGCCTACGCAAGTGCCAGTCTCTATGAGCATGCAGCAGTTTGCCAAGTTGATGGGACCTCCTCCGAAAGTGCGAGGGACTGCCTTGGGCCCTCCGCCTCCAAAGACTTGGCACAGATGCCAGCTGCAGTGATGAACCTAGATGTGGCGGGACAGGAAGAAGGTCAGCAGGTGGAGGAGGAAGAGGCTTTGGGGAGAGGAGACAGCCTTACTTTGGCAGTCTTGGAACAGAGCAGGGCCCTCACCAGCCTTGTGACATATATTCAGGCAGGAGGAGACCCACTGTTGGACCATCACTTGACAGGAGTGTCTTCCTCTACGAAGGGGGCTCAAGGCCGCGAGAAGCTTCAGCAGGAGCTAGCAGCGCGCAGTGGAGGTTTTTGTCTCGCTGTTGCCCAGAATGCGTTCAAGAGGCTGAGACCGGCATCCAGAGTTCCCAACACCATGGAAGAGATCTCCGCAACAGATTTTTCAATGCTGACTTACCTGGAGCGTTTTGGAGGCTACGGGAACTCCAGAGATCTGGGACTGATGCAGTGTTTTGTTTTGGACTGTGCCATCAGGGGAGATCTAGAAGGGGTCAGAGAGCATGCGGCTCTGATGGCAGTGGGCTTGGAACAAGCAGCTCAAGACCAAGGGCGGTGAGACCTAGGCTTCCAACTTATCTTACTGGAGGATCCACCAACACAGATGTGGTCATACAGGGGGGGGGCGTCTCAACTCGGAAGGGTGAGGGCCTTTGCACCCTTGTGCCCCCAGAAGTGGGCGACCATTGCCCTTGCCTACGCGAAAGAAATCGATTTTATACAGGCAAGGAGGGTGGACCTTGGGAAGAGGCCTTCCGTTGCAGCTCCAGCTGCTGTTCCACCCTCTCCCAAAAAGAAATGGGGGGGGGGAAGTCCAAAGCAAAAGGCACAGGAGGAGGATCAACGCCGCAGTCAGCAGAGGCAGAGCAGGCCTGAAAGAAGGATCTGGTCAAAATGGCGCTGTTCTGGGTTCTGCTCCCTCACCGAGCTCTTCATCATCAGAGCGGCCCTCAGGGCCCGCTATATTCGGGAGGGGAGAGGACCTAGATAACAGCAGCGTGCAAAACCAAGATGGGAAAACTATGAGCAGAGGCTATGACTGCATTTCCCATAGTCCAGTGGAGTTGGACATTGGAATTCAGCAGCTGCATCAATCCCACAAAGACAGGAGTGCAGCAAAAATCGATGCAAGAGCAATTTGCCCCTTGGAGGTGAGAGAGGTTACTTTTGCAGCCTGGCCATCTATTTTGCTTCGTCAATTATTTGCGTCAAGGACCCCTTTCTCATTTTTCTTGAGGCAGTGTATCCTCATGTGCAGAGGCTCTCGTGATGAAGCCTCAACCGCCTTGTTTCCTTTGCCCTTCCCTCTTGGTGATGTGTGGTGCAGAGGCCCAGAACATCTAGGTGTCAGCCAACGGAGCAGATTGGCTGTGCGGAGGTCCTTGTATTTGGCCATTGCGGCCTTGAACTTCATGCACTTTCAATGCCCCTTGAAGGTGATTTCTGGTCTCTGGAGGTGTCCAGGTCCCTTGCATGCGGCAGTGCATGCCAGGTTGATCGCGCTGATCAAGGCGAGTGGCCCTGCTGGGAAGTTTTCTTTTCTCAGTTGCGGTCGCAAAGCTCACCAATTAGATGCAAGGTTGAAGGAGCTTCATGAGGCCTTACAAAGTTTGGGTTTTGATGAGGGCTCTTTTTACAAAAGGCAACATGAAGGAGCTGAGGTGAAGCCCAGGAATGACAAAGATGAGCTGAGGCCGTATAGGCCACTGGACGCGTCGCGCCTGAAGTTGTCAGGCAAGGGCAGCTGGGACTGCGGCGAGCACCTTTCAGACTTGCTATATATGCCCTTTGTCGAACCACGGTCAAACCAATACGATGTGGTTCCTCCAGCAGCAGTTTTGCCAGACATGAGCAAGGTGTCGGCTGAGGAGACATTGAGGCTTTGCAAAGTTTGGGATGCACAGGGTTTGTTGCGACTTTTTCCTTGTGCATTAGGGCCCATGCATAGTTGGTGCTATACCAAGGTGTTCAACAACTTCAAATCAGCTCAGGTGGACAGGCAGATTGGTGACAGGCGTGGCCAAAATTTACAGAAGGAAGGATAGAAGATGGACCATCTCACAGTTTGCCCACTGCCGCCTCTCTGCTTGCCATTTGCCCTGAGAGATATCAGCAATGCTTGGTTGGGTCAGTTGCAGGTAGGAGGGATTTTTACCACCAGTTTTTTGTGACTGATGAGCGGGCCAGGACGAACGTTGTGCTGCCCCATCTCGCATTAGAAAATCTGAAGGGCACTCGGGCACTTGCAGTTTTTGATGAGCAATTTTTGCATGAGAGTAGAGTCAAGCGGCGAGAGGAGGTTGGTGATTTTTTGCATAAGCCTGCCCCGCTTCTGGTCCCCTTTCAAGATGATACAGTCGTTTGTGCCTTTGCAGCGCTGTTTCAAGGTGATCACTTAGGGGTTGAGTTCGCCACAGAAGCTCACTCAAGGATGCTGCAGAGCTATGGACTGCTCGATGAGGACAGTCGCCTTCAAAGCTCAAAGCCGCTTCTTTGGGACCAGTGCGTGTCAGGGCTTGTGATTGACGATTTCTTTGTGGTGTCAAAGGAGCAGATCAATCCAGGGAGCTCCTATCTTGAGTCACGATCTGTTGAACACTTCAGGGTTGCAAAAGCAGCGTATCAGCAGGAAGGGTTGCAAGGGTCTGACGACAAGGATGTCATCGGGCAGACACAGTTTACGGTTTGTGGTGGTGAGGTCTGCAGCTCTGAGGCGACCGTCCGAAGAGGGGCGGTCACCATTGCAGCCCCATTTGAGAAAAGGATGGCCTTAGCTATGATGACAGCCTCAGCCTCCGCGCTTCCTGCAACTTCAGATGCGCTGCTATCATGCCTTGTTGGTTCATGGATATCAGTTGCTCTTTTGAGACGGCCTTCTATGTCCATTTTGGATGAGGTGTTCAAAGTTATCCCACCTGGCCAGCTTGATCCTCAGTGTCCAGTGGTACGGTTTTTCCCTCGTGCAGCAGCCTCAGAGCTTCAGCAACTTGCATGCCTAGCCCCGGTGCTGTGCAGCAATCTTGCAGTGCCATTTGCCACAGACGTTTTCGCAACAGATGCGTCAATGGCAAAAGGGGGAATTGTGAGGAGTGAGGTGACTTCAGAGGAGGCAGCTATCCTCTGGAGGACTGCAATGAAAGCAAAATCATCATCGCCTGTGATCTCGAGAACCCAAGCGATGCTCTCCATGTACGACCCAATGTTTGAAGAGAATGCTGAGGGGAAGGCAGGTCAGTATGAGGGCGCGGGATTTCTGGAGGAGGATTTTGCCGAGAATGATGGAAGTGCTGCCCAGAATGCAGTCCCTAGACCCCTTGGGCTGCGTTATGAGTTCATTGAGATCTGTGGGGGTGCTGCAGTTGTTACAAAGGAGTTGATCAAGCTTGGAGTCGTTTGTGGTCCTGTGATTGATGTATCAATTTCGAGGCAGTTTGATTTGAGGAACTACCGAGTCATTGAGTGGATCATATTTCTTTTGGAAAACAACAGACTGCAGAGCTTTTTGGTATCACCCCCATGTACCTCTTTCTCTCCTGCGGCTCATCCTTGCGTCAGATCATACCAAAACCCCAGGGGTTTCAACCAGGAGAACCCCAAAGTGAAGTTTGGAAACCAACTTGCGTTTGCTGCTTTGGCCTTGATGATGGTTGCGTTGAGGTTGAGGATGAAGAAATGTGGACTGCTTGAACAGCCCAGGAGGAGCAAGATGCGTTGGCTGAAAGAGTGGAAGAGGCTCTTAGAGCTTGGAGCGAGTGAGACCTACACAGCTTCCTGCATGTTTGGATCCATTCATCAGAAGGAGTTTGCTCTGCTTGGTGTGCATATGCATGTGGGGCTGCTGAAGAGGAAATGCAGCCGTGATCACGAGCATGTGGTGATCCAGGGTCAGTACACAAAAGCTTCTGCCACTTGGTCTTGCCCTGGCACTTGCAATCTTTTTCAAAGACCACATTCGAGCATTCGAAAGAGCGAGCAAGAGGCTGAGTGTTTCTGCTGCTGGGCTTGAGGATGTTCTGAGCAATGACATCTGCATCAGCCTCCCATGGAGCAATCACGCAGCCTGGTATTGGCAAGGCTGCTCGCATATCAATGTTTTGGAGCTTTCTGCAGTTGTGAAGCTTTTGAGAGATCTAGCAAGGGATGGAGGAGACAGGAGGCAAGTTGTTTTTGTGGACTCTCAGGTAGTGCTGTGCGTTTTGGCGAGGGGCAGATCCTCAGCGGCATCTTTGCGGGGTCTTCTGAAAAAGGCCTGTGCTTGATCCATTGCCTTTGGGATCTATCTTGCACCCAGATATGTGCCAACTCGGCTGAATCCTGCTGACTGCCCCACAAGAGACACGGACTTGCCAGAGCCAGGAAGGTCAATTTTAGGTGGACTTCATGACCCCCAGGCATCTTTTCGCCTTGCTTCCATCAGCTCTCTTAGACATTGGATCTCAAATTGGGCTCGTCTCTTTCTTTTACTGACTCCTGCATTCATCCTCCTTCCCTGCTCCTCCAGGCGGCACAGCCCAGAGCCCATCGATCTTCATGAATGGACTTTGGACTTTGACTCAACCTTTGGATTTCCGGGTGAGGGGCCACAGGGGCTTTGTGTTTGGGTTCTCCTGGTTTCTACCATTTGTGACCATGCCATAGGTGTAGGAGTAGGTGATGCGAGCCATGCTGATGCGGTGCGGCGTGAGAAGCGCACTGGCATAGTGTTGGAAGATGGCAGACGTGTGACGGAAGCCACTGCGAACGTGAGGGATGTCCTTTTTGAGCGTTTTGAGGGTTGGCTACAGACTGAAGGCATGGCCTTGCATGATGTGTTGTTTGCGCAACCCCCTGACCTTGACCTTCTCAACAGAGTGCTGGTAAGGTATGGACGATGGTCATTTGAGCAAGGTAAAACCTCTGTACCACTTTTCAGAAACTGTCAATGCAGTAGCAAACAAGCGGCCTATGGTGCGGCGTTCTCTGCAGCAGAGCTGGGATCTGGCGTTCATGTGGTCATCACATGAACCAACAACTCACCATGTTGCGATGCCCCACCAAGTGTTGGTTGCAATTCTTTCTGCTGCATTAAACTGGGGGTGGACTCGAGAGGCCGCTGTCTTTGCTTTAGCATGGGGGGCCCTGCTCAGGATTGGGGAAGTATTGGACGCTTCACGTGCTGACCTGATCCTTCCATCTGGCATTGACTATACCAACAGTTTTGGGTTGCTCAGAATCAAGGAGCCAAAGACACGGTTCCGGACAGCCAAACATCAGTCAGGGCGCCTGGATCAGCCTGACTTGCTGGAGATTGTAAGAATTGGTTTTGGCCGATTGAGGCCATCAGAAAAGCTTTGGCCGCTTTCAAGAGCTACTCTGAGGTCTCGTCTTGTCAAGCTGCTGACAAGACTAGACCTGCCGACTGAGAACCATCAGCAGCCAAAGCCTATGAGTCTTGCAAGCTTCAGACCTGGAGGTGCAACATACATGATGACTGTTTGCGATAACGCTGAACAAATCAGACGTAGAGGGCGCTGGGCTTCTTTGCGAGTTATGGAGGTGTACTTGCAGGAAGTGATGGCTTCCACGTATCTGAACCAAATCAGTGAAGGTAGCAAACAGAAAATCTTACTCAGCATGAACATGTTCCCTCAGCTCCTCGCACAAGCAATTAAGTATGATGCAAGCCAGATACCAGCAACTACCTGGTATTTTTTGTTTCGACAGCAGCAGAGAGACTGAACTGATGTTTAAAGTGGGTTTTGGGTGGCTGATGTAAAGTCATGGAGCCAGCTACCATCCACACGAACAACCCGAAGGCACAGAGGAAAACCAGGAGTTGAACCCTTGACCAAGTAAGGGTGATTCTTCATATGTTTTCCGCTCAAGCTGACCCACCACCACCCCTTGACGCCTCCTGTCCCTGCTGCTGTCTCTTTTTATAGAGTTTTGTACTTTGGACTCAGCCCCGTTGTATAGGCAGTTTGCTAGTTGAAAACTACTCCAAAACTGAAACCTCAGTTTAGCCAAAGAGTTCTGTCATGCAATAAGCATGGATGTGAATGAGCGCTTACTCCGCAGGCGTTGTGGTTACAAAAGATGCAGCGACTCACTTTAGTGATACGCCTTTATCTTAAACTGGTTCATTGGCAGGGAGCTGCCGACCTCATGTCCCTCTCTTGCGTTCGTGTCTCTGTTGTTCGCCTCTCTTGTGTCTCACCTTAGCGACCTTATCTTGCGCGGTCTGTCTCCCTGCGTTTGTTTCTTGTCTTGCGTGACGGAGTGAACAAACGGTGAGTTTCAAGAGAAAGGTAAAACAACGTTTGAAACGAAAACTGGTTTTTGTTATTCCTGTAGTGGAATCAAACCTGTTTTTCTTTTGTGGAGATTACATGTTTTCGTGGATGCGTCGAATCATGTTTCTTTATTCCACTTTTTCATTTCAAGGGAGGGTGGGTGGGACAACGTTCTCACCGCCTGGAGGTTTTGAAACGGGGTGGTCATGAGGGCCATCCTCTTTCTTCTCATTTGTTTGTGCGGTGAGGCGTTTAGTGCCATGGATATTTTCCTCATGGCTGAAAGCTACAGGCTGGGGGTCAAGAGATCTTCGATCATTTTTCCATGGGAAAGGACGGCAATGCAGCCTGTTTTTGGAAAGCGACAGAGGCTGATACAAGCCCCAAGGTTTGTTCCTTTGCCCAGTGATTGCGAACCTTTGGCAGCCTTTGACGAGAAAGAGGTGGCAGGAAAGGTATCATGGTCGAGGGTCGCTTCAGTGATTCCCTGGCCAGTGACTCAGGAGAGGGCTCTGGCAAGAGCCTTGGAAAACTGGAGGATCATCGTGGTCGACAATTTGGAAGCTTCAATTTTGGGTCGACAGATCAGAAGCATCCTTGATGGCACTGTGAATGACATGACAGTTGAGCAAGTCATTCGTGACTCCTTTGCTGGAAAATCGGTTTCAACGCTGCGCTCCAGATCGTCTTCGATCATGGCTTTTGCAAGGTGGAAGAAAGCAATGGATGATGATGCAAAAATTTTTCCACTGTCTGAAGAGCAGGCCTACAGATATATCTTGGAACTGCGTCAGCTGAATGCCCCGAAAACCAAGCCTACGAGATTTTTGGAGAGCCTGACATTTGCTTTCCATATGATTGGAGCTGACGTGGGGCAATCTCTGCATTCACCAAGACTCAAAGGAGCCGTCATCTCACCGATGGTGCCGCCGAAGAAGAAGGTGCCTTTGGAGGCATGGCAAGTGGCAGCTTTTGAGAATATTGCTATGCATGGCAGTGGTCAAGAAGCTGTTTTTGCTGGTTATGTTTGCATGACTTTGCATGCGAGACTGAGATGGTCGGATGGACAGTATTGCCAATATGAACCATACACGGACTTGCACAATGGTACAGGTTTTTTGGAAGGTGAGCTTTATCATCACAAGACTGCAGGGAGGCAGAAACAATCCAGGCGCCTGCTTCCCATGGCCTGCTGTCTGCCGGGGCTCATGGGAGATTGGGCTACTCCTTGGCTCGACCAGCGCTTCTCTCAAGGCCTTGAGGCGGGCCCTGGGGTTCCAACCATGCCTGTCCCACTGGCTGGGGGACGATGGGGGCAAGTCCCTTTGGAACCTGCGCAGGCCACTATTTGGATCAGAGAGATATTAGCCAAACTCAGGCCTTCGTGCGATATCTCTGAGATTGCAACGCGCTCACTGAAGTCTACAGTGTTGAGCTGGATGGCAAAGTGCAGCTGTAGGGAAGACCTTCGACGTTTGGCTGGCTACCACGTGGATCCAGGGTCAAAGTCGGCGTTGGAGTATTCTCGCGATGCTCAAGCTCCGGTTTTGCATGCAATCGAAGGGATCATGCTCATCATCAAGGAGAACATCTTTGATCCTGATGTTTCTAGGGCGCGACGTTGGAAGATCCCGCATGTTCGGAGCCTGGAAGATGCGATGATCTATTTGTCACGGCAGCAACATGTTCCAGACGGTGCTGTGTCTGAAGGGTATGAGCCTGAGTCCCCAGTTGAGGACATGTGGACACTTGTAGGCTCTGATGGTGAGATTTCTCTGTCTAGCGTGAGTGAGGGCAGTCATGAGCTTTTTGAGACCGGATGTCAGACGTCTGACGAAGATAGGGATGCAGAGTTTGCTGCACCAATCGTCGGGGCCTCAATGGCGAATGAACTGCATTACTCAGTAGGAGACATTGAAGTTTACAAGCATGTCAAGAGTGGTTGCTGTCATGTTGCAAAGAAGTCACAAGTCGATGAGGACGATGGTGACCCTATAATTTTAAGATGCGGCAAGATTGCAACCAGAAATTTTGAACATGTTGATGATGTCGCCAATTTCATGCCATATAAGTGTAGCAGATGTTTTTCCGGAGTGGCAAGCTGAGACTGCAGTGTGTTTTTTTTCTTGACTGATTTTCGTGTTTGACCAGGGTGATGTGAGCCACCACAACACAGAGTGTCAGGAACCAAGCAGCCGTGAGATCGTGTTAGCTCACCTCGCACCAAATGTTGCAGCCTCCGACACGCACTCCTTTTTCATGTGCCATAAGGGAGAAAAGGAGTGCACTCAATTCCAAGGCAACAAACATTCAGATGTGTACAGCCATATGCTCATTTCAGTTGTTTACTTGTTTCGCAGTGATGTCCTGTCTTGTGCATTGCACCTGTGACGGAAGTGGCCACGGGATGCTGTTAGCAGCGACCTTTGCAGATTTACGTTTGGATCCCAGTTCAAACGGCAGGGACATCACTAGGTTGTTTTGCCACTCAAATTCATTTCTTCTGTCAGACGTTGACTTGACTTACTGCACAGTTTGCATGTGTTTTGTTGCCACGCAAGTCAATTGTTCTTACGTGATTTGTAACGTCGATGGCGACGACCTATGAGCGTGAGGTGCTCCGGCCTTAGACATGCAGCAGTGTCACAGAAGTCAAGATCATTTGAGGTGGACAATTTTTCATATCGTCAAATGTTTTTGAGTTATTGCACATGTCTTTGTCAGCAGTGCGTTTGCTTGCAGAACAGATGAACCAGCACTGCAGTGTGTATGGAACCTAGCGTCTGGCCGTGTGAGCACAGCTTGGAACGACGCTGACCAAAGAAACTTGCATTTCATCTTTTTGAGTTGTGTTTTTGACTGCCAACAAGTGATTTCTTTTTGTGCGTCTTTTCCAAGTTCAAAGGGCTCTTGATTTGTAATTGCGTGAATTACCTGGAGCGTGAGCGGCAAAAGTGCTTGAGCCTTACTTGGAAAGCCGGAAGCGGTTGGACCTGTATCACTGATCCTTGTTGCAGATTGTAGTGTCAATTTGTGCATGAGTGCACTTTGAACATGTGCGGAAGATTGCATTGATGTCCTTCGTTGATACTACCTTCAACCAATCATTTTTTGAACATGTTGTCGAATCGGTTCCAGCAAGCCGCAGTGAAAGCACTGTGAGAGGAAACCCAACGGTGACAGTACTCATTTGTCAGAAAGTTTTGACAGCATTGGCTATTGAATTTCACCGTCAAATGTTTATCATTTTTTCTTTCTTGTGGAAAGCCACAATGTCGCTGGTAGACAGCAATGCGGTTTTCGAGAGCAGGGCATTGGCAATTGGCATCCCTCAGCCGACCATTAATGCCTTGGCTACGCGTGGTTGGGTTACGCATGCCACGTTTGCATTTGCAGTGGCAACCAACCCGGCAGCTGGAGATGATCAAAACTTCATTGACGGAGTTCTGGTGCCCATTTTGGGAAATGAAGGGCATGTCGATGCCCCCAAGTTGCGACGGCTCTTCTATGAGAGCCACACCTTGACATCGGCGGACCTACGCCGTAAAGTGGAAGCCAATGAACAGGAGGCTCCAAGGAAGCTACCTCCTCCAGAGATAGCACAACGGCTTGAAGCACTGCAAGCCAGGATCCGACCATTGGTCATACAGAATGTCTTGGAGCCCTCCCATCAACTTATCAATGCTATTGTGCAGTGCGTGGAGGACGGAAGGGTTCGATACATAGAGTGGGCGAAGTGCACATCAAGGTCCCAGGAGGTCAACAACATCCGTGAGGACTCAGGCCTGAAGATTTGGAAAGCGGATGCCTCTGGAGTTGTCAGGGCAATTTCCAAGGAGCCCAACCTGCAAGCAACTCTCACTACCGAGCTTGATGTGCACAATGCACTTCGCAGACGAGGGGTTGCATACGAGATTGCTCAGGCCATGTCTTCTGAGGTCCATGAAGCTCTTCTGAATTTTTACTTCTACGAGCTGAAAAAGGATCCTTTGGAAGGTTTTTCACAGGTGACTCTGGCTCAAGTGGCTGCGGCAGATCGTGAGCTACATGTGCGACTTGCCGAGCTGACAAGAGGTGGTCTTCATCCAGGCCCTGGCGGCGAACTCCCGTTGAACGACCATGTCAACGCCTTGATACAGGGCCCAGAGTTGAAGTGGATGTTAATGCCACTCCCAAAGCGCCAGGCCCTGAAGGTCGCGCCTGCCGAGCATACGACGTCAGCTGCAGCAGGGGATACAGATACAAAAAGGACAAGGAACGACAACAACAAGAAGTCGAAAGCAGAGGCCGCAAGATTGAAAAAGTTGCGTCGAACACCAATGCCCAAACAACTCCTTGGAGGAGTTCCTTGTGATGAAAATGGAAGCCCCTTCTGTTTTGCTTTCAATTTGGGGACGTGCCCAAATGGAGATGATTGCAAAAAGGGAATGCACCTGTGTTGCAAAAAGGGTTGCAAAAAGAAGCACTCGTTTGTTTCTTCGCACAAGGCGGGTTGACTAGACAAAGATGCAGCAAAGCAGGCTGAAAGCAGCCAACACAAAATAGAAGGCGAAGGTCTTCTCCCTTCAGTGCGGCCTACACGAAAGCGTCAAGGCTCCATGGAGGAAAGCGGCAGTAAGCGCCGCCGTGCTGAAGCACTCGCATCTGAGAAAGAGCTCTCAGAGGTGGGTGCATACTTTGCCGAAGGGCAAACCTTTTCTGGCGTGCATGCTGAAGAGCAGGCACACTTTGAGAAAGCTCATCGCGATGGCGATCGGGTAACATCTTCTGGCAGTGCAAAGCAGTGCACAGTCTTTTTGCTTGATATTTTTTCTGGAACAGCCGGAGTGGCTGCATCGTTCATTCAGCTTGGTGGAGATGCGTTGGGTATGGATCACATGGTGGACAAAAAACGGATGAGGGGCCCCATTGCAAAAACAGATCTCTGCAAAAAGGAGACACAGGACCAGGTCATTTCCTGGCTTGAACAAGGAAAGGTTGATGGGGTCATGCTTGCACCTCCCTGCGGAACCTCCAGCAGAGCAAGAGAAATTCCAGTTTTTGAGTCAGGGCGCAAACGTGCAGCGCCACGGCTGCTGCGCAACAAGCGATGGCCGAACGGCATTCCTTCGTTGAGGGGCGTGGATGCTTTGAAGGTAAAACTGGCTAACAAGCTATACGCTTTTACAAGACGGGTCATCGACACTTGCATCAGACTGCACATCCCTTTCATTTGTGAGAATCCCTTGAG
Source organism: Cladocopium goreaui (assembly GCA_947184155.2). Lineage (NCBI taxonomy): Eukaryota > Dinophyceae > Suessiales > Symbiodiniaceae > Cladocopium > Cladocopium goreaui. The sequence goes on along the minus strand of CAMXCT020000600.1, from coordinate 216,793 downwards.
GTCTTGGATGTGGGAAACAACGTTTTTTTCTGACCTGCCAGATGACGAGTGTCGATTTCAGTGCATCCACAGCTGCATGTATGGAGGACAGCGGTTAAAGCAGACCGCACTTTTACTGAACTTCGAAGCCAGCAATTTGAAGTTGCAATGCAATGGCAAACATCAACATTTACCATGGGGCAAAACGCTGTCGCCTCATACTGGCCAGACAGTTTTTTCAACAAGTACGGAAGCTGAGTACCCATGGCCTTTATGCAAACAGCTTGCACTGGCTTTTGCGGAACAAATGCGCTTGGCGGGCAAGACAGTGGAGCCTGCCTCTATGTCCATGGACGTTTGCCAAAGGATGGGAGCTGGTACCCAACCTCGGGGCAAACTCGGCCCCCTGCTCTTGGCCGAGTTCAAGCACAAAATCATGGTGAGCTCCTCTGATGTCACCGTTCCCAAGACCATTACAGATGACAGCGTGGCACCTTTTCAGGGCTTGCCACTTCACTCCAAGCTGATTTCTTCTCGAACTAAGGTGGTAAAAGGGGAAACTGGCGATGAAGAAATACAGGTGTCTGAATTTGGAGTGTATTACACGCCTGATGAGTTTTTGCAGATGGCTTCAGGTTTACAACACCCTTTGGACTCACCGCAGTTGGTTGACGAGGTGAACTTGAGGTCCATGTTGGCCATCCGTGATTGGTCTGAAGCCGACATTTTGGCGTTCAGAGCAAAGAGCTTGAAACACTACACCAAGCTTGCTGTGAGCCTCATGGAAGATGAAAAGAATTTGCGGAACAGCATGGATCCTCAAGTCAACGCAGTGTTGAGTGGAAAGAGGTTGAAGCTTTTTGAGCAGATGTGTCTGGATGCTGGCGTCTCTGACGAGACGTTGTTTGAGGAACTCACTTCTGGGTTCCGATTGACGGGCCCCATGAAAGCGTCAGGGCAATTCCCCAGGAGGATCAAGCCTGCCTCCATCACAGTACAGCAGCTGAGGGATTCTTCGGTTTGGTCAAAGCGCATGATTTACTCCTCTTGCAAAAGGGTGGCATCGGACCCTGAGATCGCTGCAGCAGTTTTCCAGGAGACGCAGCAACAGTTGAGCGATGGCTGGGTTAAGGGGCCTTTTACAATGCAGCAGCTTGATGAGCGTTTTTCTGGATGCTGGATCCCGTCAAAGCGTTTTGGGGTTAGACAGGGCGGAAAGGTGCGGGCAGTCGACGACTTTTCTGAATTCCTGATCAACTGCTCCGTGACCTCTACTGAAAAACTGGCCCTCTACGGAATCGATGAAGTTGTCAACTCTGCGCGCTTCTTTATGGGAATTGGCTCCATCACTTTTGACCAGAGCGGTCTGCCGGTGCTGAAACAGCCGGCTGCAGAGAAGCAGGGCCCTTGGTTACAACTCCAAGGACGGGCTCTAGATCTCAAAGCTGCCTACAAGCAGCTTGCCAGGCATCCAGAGGATGCCTGGGCCTCAGTGCTGGCAGTTTGGAACCCGGAGATCAACGATGTCCAGTTCTACGAATCTGTGGCTCTCCCATTTGGATCTGTTTCAGCTGTAATGTCGTTCAATCGAATGGCACGAGCGCTTCGCATCATCATGTCCAAGCTGTTCTTACTGGTGAACACAAATTTCTTTGACGATTTTTGTCAACTGGAGATCCCAGCTTTGTGCGGATCGGCATGGGAAACTGCTGAGTTGGTTATGCGTTTACTTGGATGGAGGATATCCACCTCCGAAGACAAGCGGTTGCCTTTTTCGACAAAGTTTGTTATGCTGGGGGCAGTGATTGATCTGTCATCAATGGCAGAAGGGAAGGTCTTGGTCATGAACAAGCCTTCCAGGTTGGAGGACATAGCAAGCCTGGTACACAGCATCACTTCCAAGAGGAAGGTACCCTTGTCTTTGGTCGAGACGCTGCGTGGCCGTCTCCTCTATGCTGCAGGTCACACATTTGGACGTTCCACCCAACTGGCAATACAGTTGATTTCCAAGGCAGTGCGTGAGGGTCCATTGGTTGTGATTGATGAGAACACTAAGAAGGTGATTCTCTCTGCGCTTGAGCTCTTACAGCAGGCCGGTCCCAGAGTTGTGAATGCATGGACCGGTACTAGACCCATACTGGTTTTCACCGATGGAGCTTGTGAGCAAGATGGTGCTCAGGTTACTTTTGGTGCGGTGCTTGTTGACTTCCATAGCAACACCTTCTGCTATTTTGGTGACAATGTACCTGAGTTCTGGGTGTCGAAATGGAAGGCCTCTGGCCGCGTTCAGCTTATCTGCCAGGCTGAGATTTTCCCAGTCGTGGTGGCCAAACTGACCTGGAGCGAAATTCTGTCGCACAGAGCTGTCCTTTGGTTTATTGATAACAACTCAGCGCAAGCGGCCTTGGTTCGGTCATTTTCACCGGTGACTGACAACTACGAGCTGCTTGTAAGAAACGCTGAGTTGGATGTCTGGATGCAGACTATGAACTGGTACTCAAGAGTGCCATCAAAATCCAACGTGAGTGACGACCCATCGAGGCTGTGCTTCACTGAGCTTGACAGGAAAGGATACACACGATGCGAGCCGTGTTGTGACTTCACGAAGGTGCAGTTGCAGAAAGGGGTGGCAGGCGTGAAGGAAAAACTCCTTTGACGCAAAACGGTCAACGGATCGCGGGCTCCCCGATTTATGTTGAAAAAGGAGTTCATCCGTCCTGTCATTTCTCAGAGCTCAGTGATGTTGCAGAGTTTTCGAACGGCGGTCGTTTCTTGTTTCATTTGGATGTCGAGTGATTTTTACATGTTGGTTTTTGAAACTGTTTTTTATGCGTAATGCGCGAACGCGGTGTAGGACTTGAGGTGAACCAAAATAAGATAAGCAGCGACTCACTTTAGTGATGCGCCTTTATCTTAAACTGGTTCATTGGCAGGGAGCTGCCGACCTCATGTCCCTCTCTTGCGTTCGTGTCTCTGTTGTTCACCTCTCTTGTGTCTCACCTTAGCGACCTTATCTTGCGCGGTCTGTCTCCCTGCGTTTGTTTCTTGTCTTGCGTGACGGAGTGAACAAACGGTGAGTTTCAAGAGAAAGGTAAAACAACGTTTGAAACGAAAACTGGTTTTTGTTATTCCTGTAGTGGAATCAAACCTGTTTTTCTTTTGTGGAGATTACATGTTTTCGTGGATGCGTCGAATCATGTTTCTTTATTCCACTTTTTCATTTCAAGGGAGGGTGGGTGGGACAACGTTCTCACCGCCTGGAGGTTTTGACCCCCCACACCCATCCCACCTCCAGGCGTGAAGGAAAAACTCCTTTGACGCAAAACGGTCAACGGATCGCTGGCTCCCCGATTTATGTTGAAAAAGGAGTTCATCCGTCCTGTCATTTCTCAGAGCTCAGTGATGTTGCAGAGTTTTCGAACGGCGGTCGTTTCTTGTTTCATTTGGATGTCGAGTGATTTTTACATGTTGGTTTTTGAAACTGTTTTTTATGCGTAATGCGCGAACGCGGTGTAGGACTTGAGGTGAACCAAAATAAGATAAGTTTTTATGGTAGCGCGGAGCTTAAGGATCCAGTGTTTCTGGTGAAAGCTCCTGGGTTGTTAGTTTCCCAACCTTTGCCTTGGGACCCGAAGCCATAGCCTTACAAAGCCTTACAACTTTCTGGATCTAGGGTTTTAGCTCAGGGATCTGTGGAAAGATGAGTGCCCAAGGAAGTCCAACTTCTGCGGTTGATGGTGGTGAACTTTCAGGATCGCAAATAGCGATGAGAATGGTGCAGGCAGCAGAAGCTGCTGTGGCGGCTGCAAATGCAGCATCGACGGCAATCAATTCATTGACTTCGAGCTCAACAGGTACTGGTGGTGCAACTGGTACTACAAAAGCAGAATGGTACAAGGTTTTGCCGAAGCCGAGCTGTTTCGAACCAAAAGATAGAGAAGCTGAGTTAGCAACTTTTCGTGACTGGTGGTCGCAAGTTGAACAATACATGTTGGCTGTGGATGCCAATTATGGGCATGATTTGCAGACCATCAGGTCAAAGTTGGATGAGGAGATACCGTTGGTGGAGCAAAGCATCGAGCAGACACGTCGCAGTGCATTTTTATATGGTTTGTTGGCCTCCTTGCTGAAGAACCGTCCCCTTTTACTCCTTAAAGGAATTGAACAAGGGAATGGACTTGAAGCAGTGTGTCAACTTTTCAGGACGTGCCAGCCGAGCTCCAGGAACAGATCGCTTGGGTTACTTCATTTGATCATGCAATGGCCTAGCTTTGATCAAAGGAAGTTTAGGGGGAGAAACTTCCGTGTTACGGACTTTTAGAATGTCAGGGAAAGAGTTAGTCAAAGAAAGAGTTAGCAAAGAAAGAGTTCGTCAGGGAAAGAGTTAGTGAGGGAAAGAGTTAGTCAAAGAAAGAGTTAGTCAAAGAAACAGTTAGTCAGGGAAAGAGTTAGTCAAAGAAAGAGTTAGTCAGGGAAAGAGTTAGTCAAAGAAAGAGATAGTGAGGGAAAGAGTTAGTCAAAGAAAGAGTTAGCAAAGAAAGAGTTAGTCAGGGAAAGAGTTAGTCAAAGAAAGAGTTAGTGAGGGAAAGAGTTAGCAAAGAAAGAGTTCGTCAGGGAAAGAGTTAGTCAAACCAAGAGTTAGTGAGGGAAAGAGTTAGTCAAAGAAAGAGTTAGTGAGGGAAAGAGTTCGTCAAAGAAAGAGTTAGCAAAGAAAGACTTAGTCAGGGAAAGAGTTAGTCAAAGAAAGAGTTAGTGAGGGAAAGAGTTAGTGAAGAAACAGTTAGTCAGGGAAAGAGTTAGTCAAAGAAAGAGTTAGTGAGGGAAAGAGTTAGTCACAGAAAGAGTTAGCAAAGAAAGAGTTCGTCAGGGAAAGAGTTAGTCAAAGAAAGAGTTAGTCAAAGAAAGAGTTAGTGAGGGAAAGAGTCAGTCAAAGAAAGAGTTAGTGAGGGAAAGAGTTAGTCAGAAAGATTAGTATCAGGTAGTCAAAGAAAGAGTTTGCAAAGAAACAAGTTAGTCAAAGAAAGAGTTAGTGAGGAAAAGAGTTAGTCACAGAAAGAGTTAGCAAAGAAATTGTTCCCTCACTGTAAATGGCATTGCGAGTGGTGCTGGTGGAGGAGTTGCCGATGGAGTTTTGGAGGAAGTCTCGCACGAAATGCGTTTTTGAGAGATAGCAAATGCACGAAAGCCTATGTTTTTCCATACAAAGTGCGTCCACGAACGTCGATGATCTACCTCTGCGGTGCGACGGGTGCGAGACGGTCTCGTGTGTGGTCGGATCATGTTCGGATCATTCGGATATGGTCGGATCGGTTCCGCATTGTAAATGGGGTGTCAACTGTTTTTCGTGCATGTGTGGTCGACAGAATTCCATTGTGATTTGCAACTGTAGGATCGTTCCCGCATTGTAAATGGGGTTGCAAGTGGTGCTGGTGGATGAGTTGCCGATGGAATTCCATTGTGATTTGCAACTCTAGGATCGTTCCCTCACTGTAAATGGGATTGCAAGTGGTGCTGGTGGAGGAGTTGCCGATGGAGTTTTGGAGGAAGTCTCGCACGAAATGCGTTTTTGAGAGATAGCAGATGCACGAAAGCCTATGTTTTTCCATACAAAGTGCGTCCCCGAACGTCGATGATCTACCTCTGCTGTGCGACGGGTGCGAGACGGTCTCGTGTGTGGTCGGATCATGTTCGGATCATGGGCGGATATGGTCGGATCGGTTCCGCATTGTAAATGGGGTGTCAACTGTTTTTCGTGCATGTGTGGTCGACAGAATTCCATTGTGATTTGCAACTGTAGGATCGTTCCCGCATTGCAAATGGGGTTGCAAGTGGTGCTGGTGGATGAGTTGCCGATGGAATTCCATTGTGATTTGCAACTGTAGGATCGTTCCCGCAATGCAAATGGCATTGCAAGTGGTGCTGGTGGAGGAGTTGCCGATGGAGTTTTGAAGGAAGTCTCGCACGAAATGCGTTTGTGAGAGATAGCAGATGCACAAAAGCCTATGTTTTTCCATACAAAGTCCGTCCCCGAACCTCGATGATCTACCTCTGCGGTGCGACGGTTGCGAGACGGTCTCGTGTGTGGTCGGATCATGGTCGGATCGGTCTCGGATCATGGTCGGATCGGTTCCGCATTGTAAATGGGGTTTCAAGTGTTTTTCGTGCATGCGCGGTCGACAGAATTCCATTGTGATTTGCAACTGTATAGGATCGTTCCCGCATTGTAAATGGGGTTGCAAGTGGTGCTGGTGGATGAGTTGCTGATGGAATTCCATTGTGATTTGCAACTGTAGGATCGTTCCCGCAATGTAAATGGGGTTGCAAGTGGTGCTGGTGGATGAGTTGCCGATGGAATTCCATTGTGATTTGCAACTCTAGGATCGTTCCCGCACTGTAAATGGGATTGCAAGTGGTGCTGGTGGATGAGTTGCCGATGGAATTCCATTGTGCTTTGCAACTGTAGGATCGTTCCCGCAGTGTAAATGGGATTGCAAGTGTTGCTTCCTCATTTGGCTGCATGCGTAATACTATTGTCTTTTGCAGCTGGACTTCGTAAATCGTATTGGAGTGGCTGCATGAAGGCTGCGACAGTGATTTGTCAGCAGATTTTCTCCATTTTGGGGCTAGCGATTTTCCTTCTAAAAATCCTTTTAAAATGTGCTTCAAAATCGTCTTTTTTTCGCTCTGGCGTCGAGATCCGGTTTTGGAGCTGCAATTTCCGACCCAGTTGCGCGTAGTTCTATTGTGTTTTGCAACTCAGTCTTTGCAGATCGCATTGTAATGGCTGCGTCAAGGTTGCTTGGTGCCGCGGCTGCATGCGCAATACTATTGTCTTTTGCAACTGGACTTCGTAAATCGTATTGGAGTGGCTGCATGAAGGCTGCGACAGTGATTTGTCAGCAGATTTTCTCTATTTTGGGGCTAGTGATTTTCCTTCTAAAAATCCTTTTAAAAAGTGCTTCAAAATCGTCTTTTTTTCGCTCTGGCGTCGAGATCCGGTTTTGGAGCTGCAATTTCCGACCCAGTTGCGCGTATTTCTATTGTGTTTTGCAACTCAGTCTTTGCAGATCGCATTGTAATGGCTGCGTCAAGGTTGCTTGGTCCCACGGCTGCATGCGTAATACTATTGTCTTTTGCAGCTGGACTTCGTAAATCGTATTGGAGTGGCTGCATGAAGGCTGCGACAGTGATTTGTCAGCAGATTTTCTCCATTTTGGCGCCAGTGATTTTCTTTTTAAAAATCCTTTTAAAAAGTGCTTCAAAATCGTCTTTTTTTTCGCTTTGGCGTCGAGATCCGGTTTTGGAGCTGCAATTTCCGACCCAGTTGCGCGTAGTTCTATTGTGTTTCGCAACTCAGTCTCTGCAGATCGCATTGTGATGGTTGCGTCAAGGTTGCTTGGTGCCGCGGCTGCATGCGCAATACTATTGTCTTTTGCAGCTGGACTTCGTAAATCGTATTGGAGTGGGTGCATCAAGGGTTCGACAGTGATTAGTAGTAGTGCTGGGAATTGATTAATGAAAGCTTAATAGATGACATATGAGAAGGGACGAGATGAGAAGAGATGAGCTGGGATAAGGTGAGAAGAGCTCAGATGAGATGAACTGTGGAGTGTGAAGAGTGCAGTGTGAAGTGTGGAGCGTGAAGAGTGCAGTGTGAAGTGTGAAGTGTGAAGTTTGGAGTGTGAAGGAAGCAGTGAGAAGTGAGAAGTTTGAAGTGTGGACTGTGAAGTGTGGAGTGTGAAGTTTGGAGTGCAAAGAGTGCAGTGTGAAGTGTGGAGTGTGAAGAGTGCAGTGTGAAGTGTACAGTGTGAAGGAAGCAGTGGGAAGTGTGAAGTGTGGAGTGTGAAGTTTAAGTTTGGAGTGCGAAGAGTGAGTGTGAAGTGTGAAGTGTGAGGTTTGGAGTGTGAAGGCAGCAGTGAGAAGTGAGAAGTGTGAAGTGTGGACTGTGAAGTGTGGAGTGTGAAGTGCGAAGTGAGAAGTGTGAAGTTTGGAGTGTGAAGGAAGCAGTGTGAAGTGTGAAGTGTGGACTGTGAAGTGTGAAGTGCGAAGTGAGAAGTGTGAAGTGTGAAGTTTGGAGTGTGAAGGAAGCAGTGAGAAGTGAGAAGTGTGGAGTGTGAAGTGTGGATGTGAAGTGTGGACTGTGAAGTGTGGAGTGTGAAGTGCGAAGTGAGAAGGAAGCAGTGGGAAGTGAGAAGTGTGAACTGTGAAGTGTGAAGTGTGGAGTGTGAAGTGTGGAGTGTGAAGTTTAAGTTTGGAGTGCGAAGAGCGCAGTGTGAAGTGTGAAGTGTGAGGTTTGGAGTGTGAAGGCAGCAGCGAGAAGTGAGAAGTGTGAAGTGTGGAGTGCGAAGTGTGGAGTGTGAAGTGTGAAGTTTCGAGTGCGAAGAGTGCAGTGTGAAGTGTGGAGTGCGAAGTGTGGAGTGTGAAGACTTTGCTTCGTCTCTCGCTGAAAAAAAAGCCGCTTGTCGAGGGAAGGACACGGTCGGGACAGGGTGTCTTTGAACTATAGGTCATTTATGTTTGGGAAACTTCCGCCGCCGGCTTGCCCGGGTCTATGTTATGAGGAGTGCAATCTTACCACAAATCTTGAAGTTGGAAGACAGTTTCAAGGAGTACGAGAAGATTGCAACAGCTTTGTCGGAAGAGCTGAAGTTTGCAGTACTTTTAAAGTGCTTGAGTGGTCAGTTGAAGACCTACTTGCAGGTTTCGATGCGGGAAAACATGACCTATGAGGAACTTCGCGAAGCCACACTTCGCTATGACCGATGTACCATCAAATGGTCACAGTCGATGGCCCTGGGAAGCTCAGTTTCAGCTTCAAATGACACGTCTGGACCCATGGACGTGGACCGAGTTGAGAAAGGAAAGGGAAAGAAAGGAAAATCGAAGTCAAATGGAAAAAGCAAAGACAAAGGCAAGGGCAAGCAGAAATCCAAGTCCAATGAGAAGGGATTCCACTCTGGCAAAGGGTATGGAAATCAACAACAGCAGAGCTCGTGGAATTCCAAAGGAAATTCATGGCAGAATTCTTCCTGGAACAGTGGTGGAGACAATTCTGGAAAAGGCGGCAAATCACAGAAAGGTGGAAAATCGAAAGACTCTGGCAAGGGCAAGGACGTGACATGCCATAGATGTGGTGGACACGGCCATTTTGCTCGTGATTGCAGAGTGCGTTTGGTTGGACAGAGCGACAATGGTGCAACTTCAACAGATGGTAAGTCTGATGGAAATGCAAAGACCAGTGCAAACAATGCGCAGGTCAATCGAGTCAGTTTTGCACCAGAAGTTTCTTCGTCTTCGACATATCGACAGCTGGATTTTGACATTTCTGGCATGAGTGATTTGCAAAGTTTTTCTGGCTTTCATGTGAACATGGTTTCAAACCTTATTCAAACAACAACCAAAACAACTGTTTCAGATGGAAGTTTGAAAGTTTGCGGCGGTGATCAACAGTTTTTCAGTGCGTGTGGAGATGAGTTCCTGGTTTGCAGAAGCATGTTAGAGATGAGTTTCATGGTTTTCAGAAGCATGTTTGCGGTGTGAGTGAATTTTCGAAGCGTTGTGCAAGTGACGGCAGTGCAGAAGCGTTTGATTTGCAGAAACTTTTTCAACTTGACGACATGGAGCACTTCAACAAACGTGTTTGGGATGAGTTTCAACTTGATTTGTATGAGGTTGCAGGTTCATACAGTTGTCACAGAAGTTTCATGCGTCTTGGTGATGTTTCTGTTTTGCAAAAGGTTGGAACACTTGCAGAGCGTTACAACCCCTGGCAGACCCATTGGCAGAAGGATGGAATCAATGCAAAGAGCTGGAAGCCTTGTCAAACAGAGTTGCAAAGGGATACAACGTTTGCAGATGGTTGCAATTCACTTGAATCTCAGTTGAATGTGCGTGCAGTGTCATGTTGCAAACATGTGGATATCATACTTGATTCAGGTTCAGATGTGACACTGATTCCAATGCACATGGCAGGGATTGGTACGAAAGCTCAGGCCTGTCCAGGCACTTACTTGCGTGATGCTCAGGGCAAGGAAATTGCCACCAGTGACATCAGAGATGTGAGTTTTGCATTTGAAACGTTGGATGGAGACCAGGTCACAATCAAGGAACGTGCTTTCTTTAGTGACAAAGTTGACAGTCCTTTGATTTCATTTGGCAAGCTGTTGAAAACTGGTTGGAGCATTGAAAGCCCAGACATGTCAGGACCTCCATTACTTTCACATAGAAATGGTGCCAAAGTTGAACTTGCGTTCAGGAACAATTCATTGGTTCTTGCAGGTGATGTACGTATGGTTCAAGATGTGCGTACAATCAGCGTGGATGTGCCGAGATCTTGGTTCAATTTGCCTGAAGGTTGGTATGCATTTGATGGATTTCAAGTTTGCAGTTCAAATGCAGTGCATTCCATTGATGCCACAACACGATATCTGGTGACAGATTGGCCATACAGGACCACAGTTGCATACCACGATACAAAGGGTTGGCAAGTGATTGAACTTTGTGAAAAACTCTTCAACATGGACGATCGTGCGGCGCCTATCACAGGAAACTATGCAAGACTGTTGACAGTTCTTTCCAAGGAAGTTCTTACAGTGAGTCAATTTGGCATGGTGATTTCAGATGCAGTTTATACAGAAGGTGATGGACGTGAGAGGTCATCAGGTTCAGGTGGTTCCAATGCAAAGCCTGTTGCAGGTGATGGCAACAACAATCCTCCTGCTGCAGTTCAACCTCAACGACAAGAACAACCTGACGTTCAAATGGATGGACCAGCATTACCTCAGACTGTTGCGGCTGAAGCTGACAGATCAATGGTGAAAATTGCAGGTGTTGAAGTTTTCTGGAACTCCTCAATTGCTGTTCTCAAAGCTGCGTGTTCATTTCTTCAGGTGAGTCAAGCAGGTAGCAAACAAAAACTTTGGAGGAGAATTCTTACAACGTTGGATAAACAGGCGATCTTGGCAGAAACGGAACTTGCTGCAGTGGCCTTAGATGAATCTCAGAGAAAAGCTGATTCAGTGCAGATTGCAAATCCTCCAGATGATCCTGCAGAGATTGAGTTACATAACTTGACACACCTCCCATACCAAGCTTGGTGTCCAGCATGTGTGATGGCAAAAGGAAAACCTGAACAACACCGTTCAGACCCTTCGAAGTTGGTGCGCAGGGAACATCCTATTATTTCTTGGGATTTTTGCTACACTGGAAAAAGCTGTGAAGGTTTGACAGAAGATGCAAAGCAGTCCAAACTTACTGCATTGGTTGTGCATGATTCCCACAGTGGTGCAGTTCATTGCATACCGGTACAACATAAGAGCCAAATCAAATACATGAGTCAGGAGATCATGCGCTTCATAACCTTTCTTGGCTACAGTGTGGTGATGTTGCGTTGTGACCAGGAACCATCAACTTTGCAGATACAGAAAATGGTTCAACGTGCTCGACAACGTCTCAACTTGCGTACGGTTGTGGAAGATGCCAAGGTTGGAGATCATGGAAGCAATTCAGCAGTTGAAAAAGCAATTGATAGAATCAGGAACCAAGCCTCAGTTTTTCTTCATGCGTTGACTGCAAAGATTGGATTTCAAATTTTGCCACAACATCCTTTGTTTGCGTGGGCGTTTACCCATGCTGGATGGACATTGACAAGGTTCACTGTGAAGGCTGGAACAACACCGTTTGAGCTCATTTCTGGCCATACATACAATGCAAAACTGTGTGCCTATGGATGTCCTGTGATGGTTTATGTTGGTGATACAACTCAACAAAAGGGTGATGCAAAGTGGCAACGTGGAATTTTTCTTACAAAGACTTTGTCAAACGACATGTTTTTGACAGCAGTTGGCGGCGCGCTCAGACTTTCAAGGTCAATCAAAATGCTGTATCCAAATTGGAATGAACACTTGGAGGAGTACAGACAAGTGCTGACATTTCCATGGCAATTGGAAGGTGCAATTGGTAGCCGTACATTTCCTGTTGTGCGAGGTGAGCTTGTATCAGCAACTGCAGTCCCAGGTTTGGATGACGAAGCTGCAGAAGACCCAGAAGATGACGAGTTACCACCTTGTGCAATTGATGATTTGGTACCAGTTGCAACTAGCATGCGTAGATTGCCACCTCCTCCAACAGCAGTTGTTAGTGCGCCGGTAACAGTTCCTCCAACTCCAGATGTTTCCCAACTTGAAGCTGCAGAGCAAAGGGCATTTGCAGATGAGGGCATCGAGCAGGCGGGGCAACCAGCACCCAGCTTGCAAGCTCCTGGACCAGTGACTCCTGGTATGGAAACTACAGTTGAAGTTGAGATGTTTGGTGAAACAATTGAAACTGGAGAACCAGATGCAAAACGTGCGAGACTTTCAGCAATGCGTGTTGGTTCAGAGACTCTTGCGCATGTGGATGAAGATCCTGGTGAATTGTTGCAACAATGTGATACTGGTGATTTTTCATTTTCCATGGAAGCTGCATGTGATGAAACGTGTGGTATTTGGGATGATGATTACAAGAACTTCGAGCGTGAGATGACAGAAGATGATTTGTGGCAGCCACAGAGTTCTTTGGAACCGATGCTAGATGGAGAAACATTGCAACGCATTGATGACTATGCCTATGCAGACTCAGTTGAAATCGACAGGTTGCTTGGAATGAAGGTGATCCAATGGCATAGCAACTACAATGGTGTGCTTGGAACTCAGTTGAGTGCAAAATTCGTGCGTTCTTGGAGAAAAAAGGTGAGAAAGATTTATGATGAGAATGGAAAACTGGTAGCAGAGAATCCTGGATGGTTACGCAGATCGAGATTGGTTGCACGTGAGTTTAACTGGTTGGATGTGCGTGAAGATGTTTACACCCCATCATCCAGCAGCTCAATTGTGAAACTTCTTCCTGCACTTGCAATGTCAGATGGATTTTGCAAAAGCGCAGTACTTGGCACTTTGGATGTGGCAGACGCTTTTCTTCAGGTGCCTCAACCTGTTCCGAGGGTTGTGAAAATTGGAAATTTGGAATTGGTGATTTTGATGTGTCTCCCTGGTCAAAGGGATGCAGCAAAACTATGGTATCAACATTTCACCAATGTGCTGCAGAAGAAGTTCAGTGCGACGATTTGTGTGGAACAACCTTGCGTGATGAGGATTCAGAGAAAATGTGCGATGGTTCTACATGTCGATGATGTGTTGTTTTTGGGTGAACAACAATGGCTTTCAGATGTTTTTCTTCCTGGATTGAAAGAGGAATTCAAATTGAGCTCAACACTGGTTGACAGAAGTGCTGGTGGAACGTTTGAGTTTCTGAAAAGATTTCATGTGGTGGAACCAGACTACATGGAGATCACAGTGTATCCAGAGGAAAAGCATGTCCATACGATGTTTGAAAGATACTCGAAAGCAAATGGAAAGCCTCCGAAACTTTGCAAGACACCTTGCAACACTTCCTCTACAGCGACTTCCCTTGATGCTGCGATGAAAAAACCCCTGTCTGAAACTTTGAGTGCAGAGTTCAGATCTTTAGTTGGGATTGCAATGTATGTGAGTCAGGAACGTTTTGACTTGCAATTTGCAACAAAAAGCTTGGCAACTTACTTGAAAAGCCCAACAAAGCGAGCTTGGTTGGAACTTGGCCGACTTGTCGGGTACATGAAGTTCAGCGAGAGCTTTGCACTGAGGATGAGAAAAGCAAGCAAGGGTAGCAGCTTTCAGGGTTGCATGTTTGGGAATGAAAGTGAAACTGAAACGCGAAACAACCTCATCGAAACGTATTCAGACTCAGACTGGTCAAACCGTTCAACATCAGCGGCAGTACATGTTTTGAATGGCATTGTTATTTGGTCAACAAGTAGAACACAGAAGTGTATCAGTTTGAGTAGCACAGAAGCCGAGTGGTATGCGGCAACTTCAGCAGTGTGCGATTCTCCCTTCCTCCATCATATTCTCTCCTTCCTGACTGATGATGAAGTAGGACCCGTTATTTTACACACCGACAACTCAGCGGTGAAGATGCTATCCAACAAACTTGGTGCTGGGAGATTGAGACATATCAAAGGGCGGCTCCTTTGGCTTCAAGCTAAAGTACTTAGTGGTGATCTTTGTATCAAACAGGTGAAAACGCTCTACAACATTGCAGACCTCAACACCAAGTCGTTAGCCAAGGACAGACACCTCTTTCTACTTCACATGTTAGGTTTTGTTTGCAGTGGTGAGGAAGTAGGAGAAACAGAGTTCACACGAGTTCAAGCAAAAGAGATGTTGAAACAACAAGTGAATATGGTCAGTGAAAATTTCAGTGAACAAACCGGTCAGCTCAAAACCAGTAGAACCAATAGAATGGCCAAGCAATTTTTGCGTGCTCTTTCGGTTTTCAGTGTGATGAGTCTGGCTGAAGGGCATGGAATTGCCAATGTGTCACAGCTGGTACATGGTGTTTCGAACGCTTTGAGCTGGTGGTGCGGCACATGGAGCCCAATGAACATTTTCTCCATAGTTCTTCTCTTCCTGATGGCAGTCCTCCTCTTCGTGCACATGACCCCAAGTTCGGGATCAGGACCAAGTTCAGGTTCAGCAGAGAACAGGTCCAGATCGAGATCAAGGATCGATTTGGAACCAGGTGCAGAACCCCCAACAAGCAGATATCCAGCGAATCCGAGAAGCCTTGGGATGAAATATCCAAATGTTTGCTCAGGTGAAGATTTTCGTCCTGAAGGAATGCTCTATTGGATGCGCGTTCGAGCTGGAAAGCGAATTGTAAGAGGCAACCGCATTCTTACAAACAATATGAGAAAAGGTGGGTTACAACAGATGCTCAAACTATGCATGGAAGGTTTGAGTGCTGAAGACAGAGAAAATATGATTGACAATGTTAGGTCAATGACGGACCTCACAGACGATGAATATTCGCCAAGGTATATGTGCTCAGAAGAGACAGTGATGCGTGAATGTGAACAAGGAGTGCAAACTTTTGACATAGCTGCAGACATGATACGTCGAATGGAAGAAGAAGCTGAAAATGGAGAAATTATGGAAACAGAAGAAGGTCGATATGACCGTTATATGAGGTCAGAACTTGATGATGTCTCTGACCCTGGATACTGGCATGACATCAGAGCAGAACCTGAGAGTGAACATTCAGGTGACCGAGATCATGGGGAATCAGATGAAATGGCATCTGATCCAGTGACGCCTGAAACGTTCGAGGAGAAGAAGCACCGATATGGATTGTGTGAAAGACATGAAGCCTCAGATGAGGAGCTGTGGCAGCAGCTCTACGATGCAAGGATGATGGAAGTTCAAGGTGAAGAACACCTGGAAGGTCCTTCACTCGACTTTCGCTTCTACATGGAACAAGAAGGTGAAAATGAGAGAAATGAACCTCATTATTAAAATGAGGAGCAGCTGCAGAGAGTTAACGAGATCTCTCTGAGCTGAAAGAACTGAAAGACTTCAAAAGCTATGCAAGGAGTTAACACGATCTCCTTGATGGCGTTTCACATGGAATGGTCGAAAACAGACCACAAAAGAAAACCACAAGCAAGCTGTTTGGTTGCAGTAAATCCAAGGCCCTAATGCTTTGGGACATACCAGATGTCCACTTGGATTTGAATGGTTGAAACTAAGTTTATTTCCGTAGGAATAGACTCTAGTTTGGGTCAATGAGTAAAATCTACTCACTACCCAAAGGCGGGGTATAGAGTTTTGTACTTTGGACTCAGCCCGGTTGTATAGGCAGTTTGCTAGTTGAAAACTACTCCAAAACTGAAACCTCAGTTTAGCCAAAGAGTTCTGTCATGCAATAAGCATGGATGTGAATGAGCGCTTACTCCGCAGGCGTTGTGGTTACAAAAGATGTTTTTACTTTTCTATTGTCGTGGCTGGGTGGCTGATGTAAAGTCATGGAGCCAGCTACCTAAAGTCATGGAGCCAGCTACCATCCACACGAACAACCCGAAGGCACAGAGGAAAACCAGGAGTTTAATTATATAATTAATTAATTTGACATGCATGTCACATGCCCGTTAAAACTCGTTCCATGATTAGTTTTGTTTCGAAAATAAAAGTCCACGGATTGTATTTTCCAGCGCCATGGCGAAATCAAAAAAATTGCTTTCATTGGGTCGAATTTTTCAGGGCACCTGGTTGCGCAGAAGTGAAATCATACCCATGTGGTTTTCAAATTGTTCTTTACGTCGTGGCACGAGGATTTCGCGAACAAAGCGAGGTTTTCAAACAATTCACAATAGCTATGGGGCATGTTCAGCATAGCCTGGGGAAAAAAAACAGTGCGACAGTACCGCCATCCAAACCAAATCAGCCCCGTTCATGACTGAAGGGAATCCCATGGGAACCTGTCCACGGGTGATTCGCAATTTTTGCCGATAAATGCTTTCAGGTTCAAGAGTGGCACATGCATTAGGGGACTGTTTCTCCCGGCGTGTCCAAATGAACACAATCGGAAAAATCCAAAAAAGTGGGTGATAGTCAGGGAGGATGTGTCGTGAGCAAATCTTCCAGGGCAGCTGGGTGAGCCGACGACGTTGGTGGCAGCACAGCCTCTAAAACAAAACTGCCTGCCCACCTGGAAATCCAAACGTGGTGGACGGACACCCGAAGGAACGGAGGCACCGATTGTTTCTGGAAAGCAACCTGAGGTTCGCTTCCGTTTCAACAGGGCGAAAAGGCCAAAATCGAAACTGCAGCGTCGCCAAAAAAAAAATCACCCGAATCGCACTTACAAAAGGTTCCCACGTTCAAGTTCATGTTTTGACTTTCAACAATCTTCAACACATGGAGACGCCACAAGTGGTTTAAAATGAAGAGCACTGTCCACATGACATTCCCGTTGTCACCGCGGTAGATCACGCTCACAACAGTTTTTGTTTTTGTTTCACAAATTTCAGTCACATAGGGCCTAGTTGTTTTCCTTCTTTTGTGCACATGGTCTGAGGGTCGGTGGCCGACTTTTTGGCATGTATTCGCTGACATTATCTGACAGTTTTTTAGTTGGCCAAGTCGTATTGCACAGTCCATAAAAAAACTGCCCTTTGGCATCATGATTCATAACTGTATTTATATACAAAACCAATTCACTCCGGTCAGTTGCACTCTCAGTCACACGGGGTTCCATACCGTCCATACATAACAACAATTGCGCATACTTGGACCTCGAATTTTGAAGCCACCACCAAGAGGACACTGGGTCATGTGCCCTCTGTTCAAAACGGCGATGGTGAACATGGTGAACGAAACTAATTAACCTAAACCTGCACAATTTGTTTGTGCATCTTGTGCAAGCTGGGGTGGGGGGTGGGGACGTCGGAAGATGGAAACGCAACTAGGCAATGGCAAAACAATTCCATGATTGAAACACAAGGCTGCGCTGCCAATTATGAAATCAGATGATGGACTGCAAACTTTGCGATCACAGGTTTAATGCCTATTTTTCGTGGACGGATGCTGCATCAAATTCAGTCTGTGTTACCAACATTTTAAAACATTTCTTGTGACAAGTGAATCAAATTTTGTCCACCTCCATTCTTTATATGACTGTAGTAGGAATGTTTTATTTCCACTCAGACGGGGGCAAAGCAAACACAAAAAACCGTTGATACTATAAGTTGGCATCAATGGTATCGTTTCATTTTCACAAGTTAATTCCTTCATGCGACTTAATGGTACACCGTTACTCCTGATGATGAAAACTGCGCACCCGAAGAAGAGATTGGGACAGTTCAAGGTTTTTCAGGCGGATTGATTTCATTCTTGGAAACCTATCATTTTCTCTCGGGCAGGATGTTGTTGAATCCGATCATGAAGCTGCAG
The DNA here is from genome assembly GCA_947184155.2 of Cladocopium goreaui. Classification (NCBI taxonomy): domain Eukaryota; class Dinophyceae; order Suessiales; family Symbiodiniaceae; genus Cladocopium; species Cladocopium goreaui. The sequence continues at coordinate 199,007 of CAMXCT020000600.1, read as the reverse complement.
TGACATGTTTGGATTCAAAGAAACCCCTCTTGAACAAAAACGCAGGGGTTGCAACATGAAGGTTGGGAACCCAAATTTGGATGACCGTGGCATCGCTACTATGTATCACCAGCGCTTGAAGCTATCAGTATTGGCGAACAACACAGACGAGTTGGAGCAGGCAGTTGCTCAGATATGAATCGCCTAGTTTTTTCGCATCGCGCCTGTAGCCTGAGCGCAGTGAATTCACACAATACTTGGGTGGCATTTGAGTATGACACACATGTGTTTGGAATTTTGAAGCTATGTTTGCAACATGTTTGTAAAATGTTGGTTTGTAACCAATTGCACCCTTCCAGGTGGAAATATTGGAAATTGTGTTGCGGCAAATGAAGCACACAAAATCGATTGATGCGGTTGGAATCGTGATTGAACCGTTAACCGCAATAATGCGGGGATCGATGCATGTGTTTGCGTTAAAAAAATCAACAACATGATGGCATTCGGCCTTTTTTGGGGTTGGTGGTAATGTACTTTGTTCACATTGTTGCCAAACAAAGTGCTGAAAATGACCGGAAATATACAAACAGGATACACGCCTGGAACATATTGTTTGTAGGTTTGGAGTTGGCAAAGGCAGTAAACATCTGCATATAATATATACCCGTTTTGAAATCATTGTTGGAACAAGGACTGTTGTATTGGGTTTTGTTGTGGGCCCTGTATCGTCAATGTTTAATTCAAGGTTTCAAATTTGAAACATGAAAATGTCATCAGTCCCGTTTGTTCAATGTAGAACTGGAATCAGCAATGCACAATGGACATTCAATTTGGCATTCCGTCGTGGTTGCAATGTTGGAACCAATGAAGGCGAATCTAACGTCAGGTACGCAAATGACATGATGATTTGGGCATCGACATTGTAAAGATCACATTTTTTACTGCAAAACATTGGCCGCAAAATTCGGACGCATCGAACATTCAAATTTCACCCGGACTACGTTGACACACCCATCAGGTGGAAATTAATCCCTTCCCCCAATTTCCAAACCTCCCCAAAATAACATGTTTTTGTTCTTTTCGTTTGTTTCTTAAAATTGCGTTTTTCAATCATACAACCGAAAAACAAAGGGAGACCAGCATATCCAAATATCTGATTCAGCCCCTCGAAGAATAAAAACTGAGCCCGGCAAGCGACCCCAAACAGTGTGGTGGGGTAGGGAAACAACGCAAAAAGTACAAACGCGAAACAATCCAGAGCACCCCGCTCTGTTTTCCAGCCAAAAAGATCCAAAAAGGGCCTCACGAGAATCCTTGACAATGAGTTCATGCCAAGCGTGAACATGATTGAAATACACTGTTTTTTTTTTTTGATTTGTGCGTGTTATTTTTGCTATCCAGAGGTATGAGTAGGCTGCACAACATTTTGCACTCCTCCTCTGAACTTTGAGCAAGGCTGTAAGTTCAGCCATAATTTCATCCTCACCAAACGTTCTATCCAGCGCCTTTTGTCTGTTTAGCCATCCAGTGAATGCATTTGAAAGTCTTCACGTCATAATTGCCATGCAAGCTCTTTGCGCTCGCATCATAAACATACCATGGTGTGCGAACATGAAAACAACACACACCTTTATGCTTTGTGAAACCCTCATGCTGCGGTGTCAACATGTAAATGTCACATGGGAATCTTGAAGAAGACAGTTGCCGCAACTCACCTTTTTGTCAAATGGGGTCGAACGTCGGATCCACGCCACTTGGCGCGCATTGGCCGAGGGTAGGCCACGCAGATGGAGAAATTCTAAAGAAAAGACGGCAGTCTCCTGTCTGGAAGTGTCTCATCCGAAGTTGAGGTCGAAGAGTGGGAAACGACCATACCGTTGCAAGTGTTGCTGCAACTGTCTGCACGCGTGCAGTAATTTCAAGGATGAGATGAAGTCCAGGTGAACACGCAATTGGCGTACTTCTGTACGCATTTGCTCCATGAGGACCGTAGGGCCGAGGATCCCTTCCGCCTCAAATAAGTCAGAAAGTTCTATCAAATTGTCCTCGACGATAGTCAGTTGCTGCGAAAACTGCTGGACTATGAGCACCTCCACAAAGAAAAACTGCAACGAGCGATTGGGTTGCACGTCCATGAGTCACAGGGTGGGTGAGGTATCGGGACGAAAAAAATTGAAATGATTATGTGGAAAGTTCTGATATGAGACTGTTGACAGTATCTAATGTCAAGTAGTTGACTATTCTGACATGTGATGTTGAAAATGTCATGTGAAAATTTGTCAACATGTCAAAGTTCCACTGCGGCATTTGCCGCTTGTCACACATGTGACTGGAACCGAAAGATTCAAGCAACTGAAAATGTGTACGTTTTCAACTCAACACTGTGACAACAAGTACACCGCAACCCTCAAAAAAATTTGTTTGCGTTTGGTGAAGGTTTCAGTCTCATAAAAATTTATCATGAATACTTCGTGAGAGGATTCCTATGTTTTGTGAAACCCTCATGCTGCGGTGTCAACATGTAAATGTCGCATGGGAATTTTGAGAAAAAACAGTTGCCGCAACTCACCTTTTTGTCAAATGGGGTCGAACGTCGGATCCACGCCACTTGGCGCGCATTCACCCCATGTAGGTGGCCGCGTGCTTCCAAACCTTCGTTGTGTCGACCCGGGTCCTCTCGTGACCAGCCCACTGAGCCACTTGGCATCTGGAAAGGTGGTCTGCCGGGTTTGACTGACTTGGGACACGATCCAACCAAACGTGACATAAATGAGTTTCTTCAAGAAAAAATTGTCTAAGCACCTTGCTGCAGGGATCATTGCCGGACCATGTTTTTAGAAAACTACCTCTGGACAGACTCACTGTCAGTGAAAGCTACGATCCTCCGACCCGCATGGCCTGGACACCACACGGATACGGCAATCAACAAGGCCAGCATTTCCAACTTTTGGATCATCGTCTGCTGACCTGGGCGCATGGCAGCAAGAACGAAAGATTTGGTAGTCTTTTCAGTGAAATACCCTATTAGGGTCCCGTCGCTGGAATAGGCGACTCCTCCTACCCCGGAACAACCATGAAGGTCGAAAGAGGCGTCAACATATATATGTATATGATCGGACACGGGCCCTCGGATGGCCCTCGGGCAGTTGGACAACAACTGTTGTTTGAGACTGTTCAAAGCCGTGACAGTATCGTCGCACAGGCGGTGACGGTTGCCGGCTATGTGCTTAGACAACGTTCGCAGGCTGTTTCTGGCGCTCCTGCCAAAGAGTTGTCCACTTGCGAACTGTAGGTGTCCCCTCAGTCTTTCTCTCCGTGGATTTTCTTGAGGCTGCCTGATTCCGGGATGGAGTCCAGTTGTTCACACAGCTCTTTCACTCTGTCAGCTGTATTGTTACCAGTAGCAAGGCCTGCCCCTGACATCGTGAAGTCAAATTCCACACCGAGCACTTTGCAAATGGTATGATAGTATACAAAATAAAAAAAATACGAATCAACAATTTCAAAATTACAAAATTCAATAAAAATACGAACCCAAAATTTCAAACCTACAAAATACAAAGAAAAAACAAATTCAAAAATAAACCAGAGAGCCAACCCCGTGTTCACGGTGGAAATCAGGAAACAAATTGTAAAACCAATACAAAACCAACCACTTGTATTTTCCAAACCCTGCAGTTCTGATTTTGTATTTTTGCGTTGTATTTTGTTTTGCATTTTTTTTTGTGTATTGAAATTTTGGCAGAAGACCCTTCTGTTGCCAGCGCGGGCTACTCAAGGGTAGGCCGTTTGAAAGATCAACTCGTACGCTGATAAGTGAAACAGAAGAAAAACGGAGTAAAGTGAACCCTAAGGGTGGGGAAGAGAAAGGGAGTGCTGAGAAAGAACTTGTTTGGATTGAAAAACAAGTTTAAATGCCCGCCGTTCCACGACTCTTGATTCAAAATGTCACAGCACAAAATATATGGTTATCCGTGCAATGATTTCAAAGGTTTCACTGTGGATTGGATTTGTCAGAGTTAGCTACCGTCTTACACAGAAAACAAATTTGGTATTTCAGAAAGTGTCTTCGGTTTGGTTTGAGTTTAAACAGAAGTGTGGTTCATTTACACTTAGAGAAGTTAAACTCGAAGGAACTTCCGCGATATATACTTTGGTGAAACTACGCTCCGTAGAGCTTCCGCCGAGCTTACAAGACATGGCTGTCATTTCATGAGCGCATTCGTCTTGATCGCTCTGTTTCACCAAAGCGCAAGGAAGTACAGTTGAAGTTGTTTCAGTCAAACTTCCAAGAAACGGAAGTATGGAAGTATCATATATACAGTGTTACAGCGCGACTGTTTATATATAATACGTGAATCGCCGTGGCTCGTAAAATTTTCGTCTTCGCCAAACGAAAAATCAAAACGATTCGAACAACCCTTTCGTGACAAAACTTGTTACACTTCTCGTCAAAACGTGTGCTGTCTCACATGCAAAAACCAACTGAAAACGGCTTGCGGTGAATAAACAGGTCGGCACCTTTTTAGACAGCGGGGGTGAAAGTCACGAGCGAGTTGCCAGTTACGCACTGAAGTTGACCCCCTTAGAGAGTGCGTTCAACGAGGCATACGGTTCCCGATGCATTAGGAGGATGGCATCGACCAGTCGGCTCGGAACTCGCAACACCCCGTTTTCCGAAGTTCTAAGGAGTTTGGCTGCCAGTGGGACCTGTTTTCGAGAAGGCATGTCACTACGGTTGCCATACGAGGTCAAGCCACACTGAGGAAGGCATCTCAAACTCAAGTTGTTGGAGAGTTCGGTTCATTGCTAAAAGGCTGAAAGAATCAGACGATCCTTTGATTGCCACAAAGCTTCGTTGTCGATCCAAGCAATGCCAAGTCGGTTGAGCAAAGCCTCACGGCAGCCGAAGCGGACGGCAAGATAAAAAATTCAATCTGGGATATCAGTTGCTCCCCAACTTCTTCAAGCCATTTAGCCACAAGTGCGGCCGGGATCTCCACTTCAAAGACCTTCGACTCCCCAGTCCGAGGGTCGAACGTCAAAGCACCACCTGTTGCTTTCCCATCTTCCCAAGCTCCGTCGGTGAAAATGAGAAACGGATCTTTGAAGGACTCTGATACATACACTCGAGGCAGCATGGCCTTCAACATAGTTACTGCCAAACTGCAAAGCTTGGAGAGATCGTCTCCCCCCAAAGACCTGGGCAGGTCTGCCAGTCTTGAAAATGAAGATACCAAAAACCTGAGAGCCTTGGACACAAAGAATCCGCTTGCAAAATTCAAGTGACGTTGGATCTGTGCAGCTTCCGATTTTGAAATGGTTCCCTTGCTTCTGACCGATTCGAGCATGGTACACAAGCGTTCAATGCGCCCTTCCTTACTGCACCAGATGAAAGACCCTTTGTTGAGGTGGTCCAGCCGTACTGATTACCCCAAGAGCGTTGAAAGACGCAACAAAGTCCAAGGCTTTGATGCCGACCTTGGCGTGGTCCCAGCCAAGTAGCGTGAACATGGCACTCATCGCTTTGGAAAAGATAGCCGCAGAAACATTGGGGCTGATTGTAGGGTAATCATCGTAAAAACATCTGCCAGGGCCCCACAACAACTTGCATATCAAGAAGTGCAATGACCTGGACACCCTGTTGAAACTGTAGACTGCCGCAATAGCCCCAAAGGGAAGAACATCACACCTAAAGAAAACCCAGCGGCCCCGGTAGTGGTAGCCAACCACACTCAAGCATTTCGAAACTCTGTCCAGCGCGAGTTGTTTGTATGCCCGCGACAAGTCAAGAGTCCGCCCGGACCATGCATCTGATGCCACTTCCGGATGCCACTTCCGGATGCACTGGCACGGAGCAGACTGTATCATCGTCCATGTCAAAGCTCACCTTGCCGGCTCGCAAACTATCTGCAACTGCTGCGACAAGGGCCGCAAAAGTATCTACATCATACAGCTCAAACTTGAAGTTGGTTGTATACGCAAGGTTCAAGGCTGACTGCTTCCCATCATCTATTGCTGTTACTTTGTTTGCAGACCCCTGGTTGAGGGCAAAACTAGGGTTGAAAAGCCACCTGTCTGATCCAAAGTGCTCTGTAATCTCCTGTTCGGAGTACGGTCCATGCAAGTGTCCCAATGCAACCTGCATCGTGAAGATCGTCCTGCACGGAATCTTCCACCTTGGACTGCTCAGTGCCCATCAAGGCCTTCCTTCGCCAGACCGAAGACTCAAGAGCTCGTCCACTGAAATCAAAGAAAGCTTCCAGCCATCCGGAAAATTAGGCGGCTTGGTATGACATCCATAAAGAGGAATCCCGTTGGTGACCAGGTCAACTACTTGCATATCCGCAAACCCTGTGGTTTCTAGCAGGCATTTCCACCAGCAGAGGCGTTTGTTGGCTAAAACATGAGCTGTTTGAGGATCCATCGTTGTTTTAAGTTGCTGCTCTTCTGTCGCAAACTCAGCCGCCTTTCTGTGAAGCGTCAGCACCACGCCCAACCGATGCTTGGCAACATCAACTGGGCTGGAAGTCATGACATGGATTACAGCCTCCTTCAACACCTGCGGCAGAGCTTTTTTTGGATCCTTTGGATGCAAAACAGATTTCGCCTGCTCAAAGAACTCCTCAGGTTTCCACTGCATGCCATACTTGAAGGTCTTTCTGACCCACTTTTGTTCGCTTTCGTGTTGTCTTTCATCCTCTGAAGGCAATTCTGTGTGTTGTGCCCCCTGTGGTGGAGTTGCCCGAAGTCGGTAATTAGGTTGGGTTTGTTCTCCATCAGCATGACAAAAGTCCTGTGCACTACGGAATGAGGGGTTGTGCTTTAACTGTTTGAACTCCCCAGGCATGCCGTGCTTTCTGAGCTGAGGACAAGCGAGGCCCCAGCTGGAGTTGTTGACGTTCGGCTTGACGTCGTAGACATGCTGCCATGCGCTTGGCTAAGACTTTGGGATATTCTGCTTCCAGGGCTGTTGCAAATTCTAAAAACGAGAACCTCGATGCACAACGAACCAGAAGGTTTGTGAGGATGGCTGTTGTCGCACTTTGCAGCAAGCTCACCATACAATCCAGCAGAAGCCAGGAGGCGCGTTCGCTTGTTGCGTTCGCCCCATGCATACAGGCATGAAAATTTGTTGCCACCAGTGCTGCAAACCATTGTGTGAATGCTGCATCGTTCATAGCCGCAACCAAACTGGTTAAGATTCCCCACAGCCAGCTCCTAGAAGGATTCTCAACTGACACCAGGATGTTGAGCTGAAAGCGAAGAAAAAGTAACTGCACTCCGAAACTGTATTTAAAGCTTGTTGGCCGCTTGAACCTTTGCTAAATTGATGCCAGTGAGATGAGGTAGACCCATCAAGTGCTCGGCTGACCTCAAAGGTGGTGGTGCACTGTGTTGACCCCGCAGGTGCTCCGGCAATTGGCGATCCCCCAAGGAAAGGCCCAAGTCATCCTATGACATTCCTAGAGTGACACAGACCGAATGCAGACGCAACCAAAAACTGGGTGGCTGAGCCATGCATCACAGGCAAAACAAGGCCACAGAAAAAAACACAGGTTCAGATGGCTAGCCAAGTGATGTGCCAGCGGTTGCGAAAGCTACGGTCTAGGACCCGAATGCCGGTGGCGGGGAACCAAGCCCTGATTGAGCCAGGCTGAATGGCCACTGGCAGCGCCTCAAAAAAAGGAAGAGGAAAAACATCTCCTTGGGAGAAGAAAAAACTTCAGTCCGGAAACTAAAAGCAGCCCCCACTCAGGTGAAGAAGAAGATGCTGGCAAACCGTGAGATCAACAGCAACTTCATGGAATCATGGGTCCAAAGCCAATGCTGCACCAAGGTCCAGGGGAAGGCCGGCTCTGTCTCCCACGACAGCTTGCCGGCGACGAATGGCCCGCCCGCTGGCGCGAGCCAGCAAGACAGCAACTTGGTCACTGAACCGGCTCTTCACCACTCCGGGATCCAGCCCTTCGACCACAGCAACTGCCCCGCACAGGCGGTGGACAAAGGCCCGAGTCTCAGGCGTGCTCCCACCTTGCGCCTCCCAGACCAAGGGGAGATAGCGAACCCCAGCAGCTTCACACAGGCCCGCAGTCCTGTTGTGAGCCCGCTTGCGCTGAGCATAGGCCAAGCAGGCAGCTCCAGCCGCCTGTCGTGTGGCGTCCCAATGGGTATCCCCCAAAGCATTCACGACAGCGATGTCTAATGCCAATGGAGGTGGATTGTGGGGCTGCGCGCCGTCAGGCAAGCGAGGCACCAGACCAGTGGCGGACCGCACCAAGACGTCTGCAGGGCGTCGCTGGCCATTCAGGAGCCCGGGGGCTTCAAGCACTGGGCGGACCTGAGCCCGTTGGCAATAGTCAAACACCAGATCGCGAAGACTGTTGTGGAGGGCCACATGGTCGCCGCCAACCATGCAGCTCAGAGCATGGCGGCCTTTGCAATCAGAAGGTTTACCGCAGAAGCGGCAAGGCCCACCGCCACACACATCGACTCCCAGGCGACCTCCGAGGATGGCAAGGAAATCGGATCTGGATAAAGTGGTGTCAAGTGTGTGTGAAGGTGTGAGCCCTAGCGCAGCAGCGGAACCATCGACTGCGTAGGCATGGAGGCGGCAGGCATCATCACTGCCGGCCCGGCTGTACCATCCATCCAACAGGGTTTTGCTCACAAGGCTGCTTAAATGGGTTTGCGTGAGCGTGGTGTGGTCGTCCCATTGGAAAGGTACTGGCAATACTGGAGTGCGAAGCTGATCCCAGCAGTGTTGGAGGGCAACAGACAAGTCGCTACCAAGGTTGGAATCCCATTGAAAACAAGGCCACAAAGCATTGCAACGCTCGAAAGTTGCTGCACGAGAGCCAATGTACGCCGCATCGGCAATACCGGCAGCGGGCCGCAATCCCAGGCCTCCAAGCTGCACAGGGAGGGTAGCTTGCTCCCACGCCAGGGCGTCGGGATGGAAGCCAGTCAGCTCAGTGAAAGAGGCTTGAACGCCACTGTCAAAGGCAAGGAGGCCATCGCGACAAAGCCGTGCTGGTGTTGTGCGGGCCATGTAGGTCATGCGGCCAGCGCCACAAGAGAAGCGCAGCAAGTAGTACCCAACTTGCGGATCTTCCAGTTGGCCAACACGTCGAACTATGTCGACCTGTTTGGCAGCCCGCTCCTTGCAATAAGCCACACAAAAGGAATCTGCACCGGTGGGGGAGCGCAGGACCTCATAGTTGCCATGGGCTTCGACAGTGCAGCCAAGGGTGACGAAGCCAGTGTAGTCAATGGGGGCCTGCGCAACAGCAGGGGCAACAACGGCACTGGAGAGCCGCAGCCCGAGCTGAGGCAAGACGCCCTGCCAATGGCGCAGGCAACGAAGGACCTCTGCAGAGGGCCCAGCAAGCAAGCCATCGTCAGCAAAACATGGGGCAATGTCAAGCCGGGCGGGAGGAGACAGCACAGGCAATTGAATGCTGCTGCCCTCCAGCGGCGGGACAAGACCCAGCGATTCCAGCAAAAGCCGTTGGACAACTGCATGGCAGGCCATCATGAGCGGACATCCTTGCTGCCCTCCTGCAACGGACTCGATGATCTGGTCGTGGAAGAACACCTTGGTGGCCACGTTCGTGGGGTAGATGTATTCCAGCCAGCGACCCAAACCAGGAACGACCTCACGCATGCGAGTCAAAAAACAGTGGCGGTCAACCGCATTGTGGGCATTCCCCTCGTCATAGGACAAGCAGACGCGGTCAGCGTCATGGCTGTGGCGCTGCACCCATTGTCGATGCAAATGAACCATGGCCTCAGCCCCAGAGCTGACCCCGACTGCGAGCTGATGGGGCAAGAGGTGGGCCCTCAGCGCAGGCAGTTCGGAGCGCAGGAGCACTTTCCCGACAAGGCGTCTGAGCGCCTCCCCAGCACACAGCGGCCGCACATCGGCAGTGCCAGTCTTGGAGACTTTCTGCAAGGCAGTGCCACGACCACCGCCAACATAAGGGCGGAGCCCAGCAGGAGCCTGACCGTCAGCCAACAAATTGACCAGCTGTGTCAGCAGGTGTGCAGCCGGCCGTTCCTCAGAGCCACTCACAAGTTGCTGAGGCAGGTCAGGGCGGAGACCAGTGGGGCCAGGAGCAGCGCCGCGGGGGAAGCTGCGAATGGCCCTGACAACGTCCTCAACGCCAGCTTCATTGGCAGGTGGGGCTGCTGGTCGGGAGGACGTGGCCTGGTGCGGAGGCCTCCCTGGAAATTTGCTTCTCATGGCTGCAAGTACTGCTGGGCTGGGCTCCGCAAGTGGGGCACCACTGAGCCGTTGCATGGCCTTACCAGGCAGGCCTCGGCGTGCCAATTGAATGGCAGCGTCACGGTGCCGTTGTTCTGGGTCCCGCTGCTGGTCAGAGGCGACAGGCCCCCGGCGGCGGCCGACAACCTCGTCCCAAAGTGCCCGCCGTTCGCCCAAGATCCAGCGTTCCAGGCGGTTGGCGGCAAGGTTGTGGTTGCGGCGCTGCTTGGCACGCCCTCCGGGGATGACCCCGAGGCATGCCTTGGGGAACATGAAGAATTCTGTCCAGGCCAAGCGACACTGCCGGTGGGCAGCGGTGTCAGCAGCAGTGCCAGTGTGGTCCCAGGCATCCGGGCGGTTGTGCTGCAGCACCCGCGCTATGCAGCGCAAAAGCGCTTTCTCCACTAGAGGGAGAAGACCAGCACTGACAAAGTCTCTTGTGGCCACTGGCGCCGCAAAAATTTCATCAAGAGAAGGCAAGCTGCCAAGGACGAGGTCCACGCTGCCAAACTCACCTTCGGTGAGCAGGGGCCGAGCCGGTCGGCGGGTCAGCCGTGCAGCCATGCAAGTGCGGTGCACCCCTCCATTGCATCGTCTGCTGACCAGACGGGAGCACTCAGGACAAACGGTCAGATCCTTTGCTCTCAGCCAATCCACCGGCGGGGCTCCCGGGAGGGCTCCCAACTGATGTGCATCCATGTGTGCCCGCAGGGCTGCCGACGATTCCCAACCAGCATGGCCCGTGGAATCGTGGGCCGGGCAACTGGCAATGGGGCAGTGGTGACGGCCGCCGCCGGCATCAGCCATGGCAACGTCGTCGTCATCCACAGTGGCCATTCGAACATCACCAGAGCCCGCTGCAGGAGCGCCCCCGGCAGCCCGAGGTGGACGTTCTCCGCCCAGGGGCGTGCCCGGCGAAGGGGCCATGGCTCACATCAAGGAGGGATTTTCCCTTGGGTAACGAAACGAATGAAGATACAGAAAGCGGATCACAACCGGGGCGATCCCTTGCACGTGAACAAGTGCCACAAGGAAGTCCCAAGTGAATTCCGATGGGTCGAAGTTGTCGAACCATGTCCAGGGCAGTCTGTTGAGAGTGCTCTTGCAGTGAGATCTGACAAAATCAAAGCAACCTTAGGTTGATGACGATTGTGCTCATGGTCAATGCTGTATGTAATGAATCCAGCCTCACGGATTGCTGATGACAAGTTACCTGACCCAGCACAAAATTCAATAAATACTGCATTGCGATCGGTGACACTGTCTGTGGCACCTGGTCAGGAGCTCCCCACATGAGAGCACTCGTGGTATGGGAAAGGACTGTTGCAATTCACCTTCCAACAGACATGACATCCATGCATGCATCTCTTACCTGCCTTGATGTTTGTCCGGCAAACTCCAACGTTAAACTTCATGCAGATAGGCTTATTCTTGTTCTCACAACCATCTGGGATCTGTATGCGTCCTTTGCCCTGATCTTTGCCTCTGCCCTTCTGTTGCTGAGCTCCTTGAGGTCGATCTTGTTGGTATGGCTGAAACCTCTGGTTGGACGAGGAAGCCTGTGAAGAATCTTTCAGTGGCAGTGGCAACGTGTGAAATTGAACGTCTGGATGGTGCGCAAGTTCTTTCAAAGCAGCATCAACATTCTTGATTCCTTCTGCAGTTGTTCCTGTAACCTTGGACCTTGTGGCCTCTGCTACTTTCACCCACAACTTACGATCAGCATGAATGATCTGGTCTGTTGAAATGTGACGGTATCCTGTGGGTGGCTCCTGGAAGATTCTGTCAAATAAAAGTTGCGACCATGACTCCAAAACTTCAAACGACGCTATGTTGGCCAAATCATAAGCCAAACTCCTTTTTGTGAATGCGGCCCTCAACTTGATCTCTCCATTGATTGAGCACTCTGTGACGGCGCTCTGTTTTGAAACTTTGATTTTCCCTTGAGCATCAAATGAAAGCTGAGAGGTGGAACGCTCACTTTTGATCTCCGGTTCGCGCGAAGTGCACTTGCTGAGCTCCACAAGTTTCACGCAATTTTCCTCATATTGATGTACAACTCTTACAACTCTGTCAATAAGTTCATGACTTGGTTCCATGGAAGTGCTAAGCATGATCCCTGGGAATTTTCGTTTCAAGGCCTCCAGCCTTTGTACCTTTTCAGCCAAAGGTAGAATCTTCAGTTCAGAGGCATCGCTGCGGTTCAAACGACTCTCCAAATCTTTCAATGCAAGTGCATGACTCTCAAAGAAAAGTCTCCTGTAGTTCGACGCATCTGCACCAGCGGGCTTTGCACCCAAAATCGACTCCAAATAATCAAAAAGCACATCTTCATTGCCACTCCCTGGTTGATATGCACAGCAAAAGGCGTATCGAGAGTAGCTATTGATACCTCCTGTTTTCAAAGCTTGGACATCTGCTGAACTGATGCCAACCTCTAAAGCTTTAGACTGAAATGCAGCCTCTGCGTCCAGAGCCATTGCCCACACAGAGGCGTTGAAACAATCACAATAAGTATGGTTCCTTTTTAGCGCATGGTTCAGCAATGGGATAGTGAAAAGCATCCTGGACAAATTGACTGTGCATGCTATGGTGGCTGATATGAAATTATCTATAACGTGGATTCAACAAAACTGGTTTTATTAAGCGCTCAACGTTTTGTCCTGAGAATATGCTGTCATAAGGATTCCACTCAAACGTGAAATCAACTTGAGAACCAAGCCGCTGTCATCGATCGGGGATCTTGGCGTGTGTTGCTAATCCCCTCAGAAATGGTTGGAGAGGATCGCATAACACAGATTCCCTCAGCCAACACAATTGAATGCTGGCATGATTGATAATGTCGCTTGGTAGTTGGTTGCCAATGTGAGTGAAATGACATGTCTGACAACGGCATAACAATGGACAACGTTTGTGGCTGCACTAAGAAAATCTTTTTTTAATCTGTGAGCGCACACAGGTCTGCAACACCAACTCCCACCATTCGCATCCTCCAACCTACAGAACCTTCTCCACCTCCCTCCGACCCTCCATTCAGACCATGGTCGAACAGTGATGATCAAGAGCTGATCAATCTCAAGAATGACACCAAATCTCGTCCTTCGTGGAAGACGATCGGCGCTTGACTTCGTCGTGATCCAAAGGTGTGCAAGCTGAGATGGGGAATTTTAAAACTGCGATTCATGAAGCATTCCACCAGCTGCTGTGGATTTTAAAACTTAGAAGTTGACATGTGGTGGCATGCACCAAACATAGCATGGCCACTGCGCAAGGATGACATGTGACTGCCATTGCAAAATGGCTCAAGCCAACGAAAGTTGGCTCAAGGGCAAGACGAAAAAGGTCTTGCATAGCAGCTGCTGCTTCAGTTGTTGATCCACGGGTTATGAGCCCAAAGGATCTCAGCTGACATGGAGCTTGCCAGTCGTCGTGAGTCTTCTCTCCAGCGAAGAGCTGCTGCCGCTGTTAGCGCTGCGAATGCTGCCAGCTGCGCAGACGACCTGATGGAGGAGATGTTGGAAGAAGCCTCTGGGTCCAAAACTGGTGGGTCTGTTGGAGCTCTAACTGGTGAACCTAATACCACTGAACCTGTGAATAGTGGGGGTATGTTAGGTGCTTTGGGACCTGTAGGACCTCCGTTGTCTTTTTCCCCTGGTCAGCCACCCATGTTAGTTGAGAGAGCTAAGGGAATGCAAAACCTCGAGGTGAAACAGAATGTTGAAAACACACCTGGTGTCAAAAGGGTCGTTGTGACAGAGCAACAAACTGGAAACCCACCTAATGAGGGGCATAGAACTACCACCGAACCAGTGCAGGGGATTGTGAATGAACATAGTCCTAGAGATGGTGCTGGCAAGGGAAAGGGGTCTGGCTCTGAGTCTGGTAGGAAAAATGTTGCCGCAGAAGCACAACACTCAAACCGGGATGTGCAGAGCTCACGTGTGAGGGGTTCTGAGGGTGTTGAAAATGTGTCGCAGGGCTCACGAATGAGGGGTTCTGTTTGTGAAACTGTGTCCCAAGACTCACGCATGAGGGGTTTTGGTCGTGAAAATGTGTCTCAGAGCTCACATGTGAGGGGTTCTGAGGGTTGTGAAATTGTGTCGCAGGGCTCACGAATGAGGAGCTCTGTTTGTGAAAATGTGTCTCAGGGCTCACATGTGAGGGGTTCTGAGGGTTGTGAAACTGTGTCCCAAGACTCACGCATGAAGGGTTTTGGTTGTGAAAATGTGTCTCAGGGCTCACATGTGAGGGGTTCTGAGGGTTGTCAAAATGTGTCACCGGGTCCCACTGGAAAGGGTTCGGGTGTTGTGAGTGAAACCATGCCTCAGGGCTCCAATGTGAAGGGTTCAGGGGTTCAAAGGTTTTACATAGGTGATGGGCCTCAGGGCTCCGGAGCCGTTGTTGTGGCGCCTCAGGGCACCGAAAATGTTGTTGTGGTTCCAGACCAAATGGGGAGTGTTGTGAATCCCTTCTGGAGCGAAACTCAGCAGCGTGAAGCTGTTCGAGAAGCATTCGGGCCTGGGTACGATGTGAGTGCCTTGGGTTCGCAGCCGGGTTCAAATGCGTCGACACCCCAAAAAGTTCATGTGGGACAAAGGGAAAGTGTTGATGTTGAAATGGATCCAATTGAACTGTTCCGATTGCGTTGTTTGAGAGATGCTGAAGAAAAGTTTCGGCAGGGTTTGTTAAATATGGGGATGAGTGCTAAGGAGTCAAGGGTTGAAAAACATGAGAACGAAAAAGGGTCGCATGGTTCCCAAAGTTCATATGTTTCGGCAGTGGATTTCCAAGAACATGTTGCCCCCAAAACTCATGATGTGGTTGAATCCCAAATGGTTCATGATCCATATGTGAGGGTTGTACCTGAAAAGGCTGTGACGTTCACGAGGGTTGCACCTGAAAACGTTGTGTCAACTGTGTCAAATGTTGTTGAACCATTTGTGCCTAGGCCACCACCTGGACCTCCACCACCATCGCCGCCAAGAATGTTGAATAGTGTATGTGGGTTAGGGTCAGTAACACCTCAATTCCCTCCTGCACTGCCACCTTTTCCTGCGTCTGTGGCAGGAAACTTGCAAAACTCAGGTGGTGAAAATCCATCTGAAAATCTCAGGACGGTGGAGCTTCCGAAGTTGTCCATGGATGCCACTGCTCTGCAATTTGTGGATTGGCTCAGCATCATCGATTCTCTCATGGGTGACTTGTCGTACTCGTCGGGGGATTGGTGGACCATGGTCAGGGGAGCTGTTGATCAGTGTTATAGGGATTGGTTGAATGTTGGACCAATTGAAAGGCTTAGGCTTCGACCACAGGTGGATCCTAGGGTTCATCTTTGGCCTCGAACGGAAAGAAGGGCTTTAGCCATGCTTTTGGGAGCCATTCCTGACCCCATCAAAGAAGAAGTGATTTCAGCTCGAAAACTGACCACTGACCAAGTGTTGTACAAGTTGTGCATCACCTTCCAACCGGGAGGTGCTACTGAGCGCACGAAGTTGTTGCAGAACATTACGGATTCCAAATGTGGTTCCACTGTTCATGAAGTTTTGGACTGGATTCGAACCTGGCGACGGTTTGTTCAAAGGGCTAGGGAACTCCATGTCACGTTGCCTGATGGTTTGGTTTTGCTAGGGGCTTTGAACAAATGTACTGATGTTTTGAGTGGAAAATCCCCACAAGTGGCATATCGTCTCAACATGATCCGCCAGCAGTTGAATGTGGATCAGTTGCCAACAGCAGAGACGATCCTGAGCTACTCCGAGCATCTGCAAGCTGAAGCTGAAGAGCTGACTTTGAGCGCGCCTGCGAAGGCAACTTCGGCTGTGAGGGCTGCTGCTTTGGGTGTGCCATTGCCTCCTGGGATCCCTCAAAATCCTCAAAGTTCCCCAAAACCTCAAAATGAATCGGATCCGAGGTTTCCGAACTCAAAAAGAAAGCCTTGTAGGTATTGGATGAGTGAAAAGGGGTGTACCAGGGGTGATCAATGTTCTTTTGGTCATGCGAATTTGGACCCCCAAAGTAACCGATGTTTCAACTGTTCTGCTGTGGGTCATTCAAAACGTGACTGTCCTTTGAAGAATACAGGGTCGGACCCCAAACATGATCCCACCAAAAAGAGGGTTGCCAAGGTGTCAAAACCAAGTGGAAAAGGGACCCCCGAAAAGTCTGGGAAGGGTAGTGGGGAACATAGTAGCCCTGAAAAAACTACTGGGGATGTTGCTGCAGCAGAAAAGCCTCTTGGATCTGAAACTGCGTACAGGACTGGGCCGGAAACTGGGGATGGGGGAGAAAGCACCCCTGAAAGGGTCACTGGGCTGTTGAGTGAAGCCGCTACCCTCTTGAAAACCCTCAAACCGGTTGCCAAAGCTGTCAAAATCAAAAGGGTGAATGCTCCCGATGGACCCACAGGTCTCTTGGATGGTGGGGCAACAAACGCTTTGAGAAGGGGAACCCCTCAAGAACTGGCTGAAGCTGATCCTGTTGTTGTGGAGTTAGCACATGGATCGGTTGAACTGAAACAACATGCTTTGACGGGGACCATTCTCACTGAACATGCGGTTGAACCCATTGTGCCATTAAGGGGATTAATTGACCTTGGTTTTGTCATCAAATGGAGTACCCATGGTTGTGAAATCAAACACCCCTCAAGAGGAACCATTCAGTGTTGGTTGCGAAATGGGTGTCCTGTTGTGTCTGAAAAACATGCGTTAGGGTTGATTCATGACATTGAATCTTTGGAGTTAGCCAAAAGAATCCCTTCTGAAAGTCCTGAAACCGTGTCTGAGACTGCGCATGAATGGTGGTCACAAAGGTTTCCGAATGTTCCCAAAAGAATTTGGAGATACATGAAGGGTCAAGGGGTTGACACTCCAGGGGTTCACTTGCCTTGGAATCGTGCCCAAAGGCGTCGACATGCCCAAGCTAAGGCGATTGTCATCCACTTGTATGCCGGTGAAGCATCTAAGGATTGGAGTCTTGGTTGGCCTGCTGACGTTGAAATGATCACCTTGGACGTTCGAGATGGTCAGAATGTCCACGATGCTGCAACTTGGGCCTACCTTTGGCGACTTGCTGCATCTGGTCGTGTCGTAGCTGTGTTGGGGGGACCACCATGTCGTACTGTGAGCAGATTGTTGGAGAAAACACCAGGACCACCAAGGTTGCGTTCAAGAAATGGTCCTGAAAGGTTTGGGTTTGAACACCTCAATGAATCCCAACAACAAAAAACGGACAGTGACACTGCGCTGTACCTGAAACAGTTGGGGTTATACATGCATGCTCACGAGTCATGGGATGGTTCAAGATGGCCCCACATGAAACATGTTGCGAATAGGGTTGGATTTATGTTGGAATCCCCTCAAGACCCCAAAACTTACCTCCAAAATGGTGAAGGGGATGAGTCTGCGAGTTTTTGGGCTTGGGATGAGACAAGGGATTTTCTTGAAGCTTTCCAACCAAATGGAATGGAGTTAATCAGTTTTGACCAGGGTGCGTTTGGGCATACTCGGAAAAAACCCACAACATGTATGACCAACCTCCCTGACATGAAAGAACTAGATGGCTGTCGCTCTGGTGAACGTGAACGACACTTGGCGGTGAACTTGGATGAAAGGTTGAACCAAACTGCCTCTTGGTCACTTTGGGCACCAGGGTTGAGGGCTGCCATCAAAACGTCTCTGTTGGTTTTGGTTGAATGGTATGGGATCTCACCACCAAAATTGTCCAAAAGTTTGGGGTTGGATCAATGGAAACAACATATCAACCAAGGACATCAACCATACCGACGGGATTGTAGGACATGTATACTCAACATGGCTGGGTCAAAACCACACCGACGTAGGGAACATGCTGGGAGTTCTGCTTGGACCATGTCTGTTGATTTGGTGAACCTCCCCAAAGCACGTGACCTTGCTACCAAAAAAGTTGCGAGATATGGTTTGGTTGCCACAGCCCTTGTTCCGGTGTTTGACTCTCCTCCGGGGGACGAAACGTCAGCTGCCGAAAAGCCACTTGTTGCTGGCGATGTGTCTTCCGATGCTCCGCAACCAATGGAAACTGTGGATGCATATTGGGGGGAGGGACTTGATGGAAAAGAGTACTCCCTTCAGGGGGACGAAAAAACAGAAGAAAACTCTGAAGGTGATGAAGGTGAAAAAGTGAAAGACCATGATGGAGGTGACGGAAACGAAACTGACTATGAACCGTCAATCATGGGTGAAGATGAGCTGAAAGAATGGGAGTCAAAAGGTTTTGAAAAGGTTGTTGGAGAGTTGTCTCAACCTGTGAAAGTTCGTCATGTCACACTCATGGAACCTGTCGAGTCAAGAAATGTGAAACATGTGATGCCTGCGATGGATGCTTTGGTGACTAGGATGAGATACATGGGTGTCTGTGTCACACGCATTCATTCTGACAGGGCCAAAGAACTGTTGGCTCGGAAGTTTAGGTCATGGGTTGCACAAAGAAACATGATGCACACGTTCACAGCTGGTGATGACCCCCAAAGTAACGGCCATTGTGAGGCCGAGGTGAACCAACTTAAAAGGCGTACCAGGCTGTTGCTTCACATGGCAGGTCAGGACAACACACATTGGCCACAGGCCATGCGATTTGCCACTGAGGAACGACTAAGGCAACAGATGGAGCTCCTTGGTTCCCCTGTTCAAAAAATGTTGCCGTACAATTCCCTGGTTTTGGTCAAAAGAAAAAGATGGCATGACAAAGGGAATTTGTTGGCTCAACCTTTTGTTGAAACACGTTTGTTGTGTCCAAGCCCTGACATGACTTCAGGTTGGCTTGTCCGAACGACTAAGGACCAACATGTTTTGCATGCTCGTGAGGCCATACTGCCAGATCCACTGGGCGATCAAGCCCAACTGCAACTTGAAGAAGACCTGCGGCCTGGCAAACCTCACTTGCGTCTTTGGCATAAGCAGCCACCTCCAGGACCAGCACCCATGAAACTGCCGCCACTGCCGCGATTGGATCGCGGGGGGGAGTCCTCTTTGGTTTTGGATTCTCAACTTGAAAAAATCCCTGAAAATGAACCCCGAAATGAAGTTGTTCTTGAGGTTGATGGTGAACATGGGGATAATGGGGATGAAATGTTGGGGATCTTTGATGAAATCGACCAAGAAAACCTTAGGGAGGCACCACGGTTTGTTAAGGGGTTGAATGTTGAAGCTGGGTCCGGGGGAGATAGCCACCCAAAAAACCCTGAAAATTTTGGTTTGGGGACGAAATCAAGGGTTGTTGCCAAGTTGGAATCTTTGGATTGTTTGGAAAAATGTTTGGGTTGGAAACATCAAACCATTTCCAGTTCATTACAAGACCTGTTGGATGTTGTTCCTACCACGAAATCACTTGGGGAAGTTTGTGGGGCTGATATCCAATGGCTTCAAGGGGAAAAAGAACGGTTGGAAAATGACTTGTTCCTGGTTCGTGATGCCCAAAATAAACGGGTTATTAAAATGTGTGGCCTTCAAACTGATGATGTCATGGCCGTGAATCCGGGGGAGGTCTTGCAAACAACCACAATCCCTTTGAATGAAGTCAGAAATGAACTTGGGGAATGGAAAGATGCGATGATGAAAGAATACAACAGTTTGGTCCATGAAACCAAGGCCATTGAACCTGTTGACCTTTCCATGTTGAACCAAGAAGCGGTTGAGTTTGTTCCTGGAAAACTTGTGACTGTTCGAAAAGCGGGTCCAAATGGTGGAAAAAAGAAATGTAGAGCAGTAGTTTGTGGAAACCTGCTGCAAAGTGACTTGGATCCTGCTCCGGGCAATCTCTACGCTTCTGGCGCTGATGGCATTCTGATCAGAGCTACACTGGCTCACTCCGTGCAGATGGGATGGGGCGCTGGCATTACCGACATTCGCACAGCATTTCTCCTTGCTCCTCGGCCGAAACCTCAAGATGCCCGGGAGGTGAT
This sequence comes from Cladocopium goreaui, assembly GCA_947184155.2. Taxonomy (NCBI): domain Eukaryota; class Dinophyceae; order Suessiales; family Symbiodiniaceae; genus Cladocopium; species Cladocopium goreaui. The sequence continues at coordinate 178,827 of CAMXCT020000600.1, read as the reverse complement.
TGTTGTGCCCCCAAAAATACTTGTGGAAGCCAAAGTTTGCAGCCCTTCTGAACGGTGGAGAGTTCATAACGCTTTGTATGGGTTCACTTCAAGCCCCGCACATTGGGCGGTGCACAGGGATCAGGTCATGAGTGGGTTCAAATGGAAGATGGATGGTTATGACTTTTCCCTTAAAAGAACCGAAGAAGGGAACTTGTGGAAAATCATGAAACATGGTCATGGGGATGCCGAACCAACATGTGAAGGTCATGTTATTGTTTATTTGGACGACATCATGGCTCTTGCAAATGATAATGTTCGAAACTCCTTTTTTGACCGGTTGAAAAAAGAATGGAAGTGTTCCGATGTCGAAACTGTTGACAAAAATGAATGGATCCGGTTTTGTGGTTTTGAGTTGAAAAGACATGATGATGGGGTGAGTCTGATGGTAGGACAAAAGTCTTACACTGCTGAGTTGTTGAAACGTCATGAACATGTTTCCCCAAAGTCATGCCCCATGCCAAAACTGGACAGTTCAGAAACGGATGAAACGGATATCACAACACCTGACGTCCGTGCAGCCCAAGCAATCACAGGTGAACTGCTTTGGCTTTCTGTGAGAAGTAGGCCTGACATAGCCTATGCTGTAAGTGTCATGGGAAGAAATGTTACTAGAAAACCAAGGTGGGTCCAACAGTTGGGACAACATGTGCTAGGGTTTTTGTGTAACACCCCAGAAACTTGCCTCCTGTACCGCCCTTGCAACAAGGACCACGGTGCACATGGCACACTTCAGGTACCAAGGCATGAGAAGCTCATTGAGGCCTTCGCCGATATCAGCTTCGCTCCTCAAGGTGACCGCAGTCACCAGGGCATCATCCTATGTGCTGCAGGATCTCCAATTCAGTGGGAGGCAACTCGGCAGGCATTTCACACCATGAGCACAGCGGAATCCGAATTGGTTGGATACTGCGAAGCCACAACAATGTTGAAATCTGCTGAAGCCCTATTGAAGGTTATCCACGGTTCATGCAATACGGGTGATGGTTTTGATGGGTTTGAAAAAGTTATTTATGGGGACAATTCAAGTGCACTTAGCATACTTATGAACCCTGATGGTGGATGGAGAACACGCCATTTGAGGCTTCGTTCGTCTTGCTTGCGTGAATTGTTGAAAAGTGACCCCCAAACATGGAAAGTCAGACACCAAAGGGGAGTTGATCTACCCGCTGACATGCTCACCAAACCAATCACGTTGTTGAGGGATTGGGTTAAGTTCTGGCATTTCCTTGGGTTTCATGTTGATGCGTCAATCCCCAAATATGACCCCGAAAACACACCTCAAAAAGCCTCCAAAGGGTCTTCCAAAACAACCGCCACTTCAGGACCTGATGAAACTAAGGGATCTGATGATGTGGTGACCAAGGTGAAGGTGATCGTGGCTATGGCTGCACTGGCTGTGGCTTCTACGGCAGCTGGGCGAGCTGACGTGCGGCTGGCCTGTGCTACTGCTGCTGCTGCCTGCGCTGGATGGCTGGCGTGCAACTGGCAGCCATCGCCTTCAAATGAAGGCCGATCCAATGGGATCTGTTTAGATGGGAGGGAGGTGGAAAAACCATCAAGAGCCATTGGCCTCAAAAGCGAAAAAGATGCCAGGGGAGATGAACCGGCCAAAGAAAAACCTCCAAGGGAAAATGAACCTGGAGGCATAAACCCTCAAATAAGAACCAAAAAATGTGTGAGATCTCCAAGGGAAGATGAACCTGGAGAAAACAGTTTTGGGAAGGTTTGGGATAGAACCCCTGAAAATGGTAATTGGGCTCACCGAACCTATGAAAGTCGAAGGGATTTTTGGGACAGTAACCCTGAAAAAGGTCCCGTTTTTGGGGATTTTGTGGCAGGAAACAGCTGTGGCATGGTGCACAATGGTTTTGAGTCCGTTGGTGGTGACTCTGAAGATACTGTTGAAATGTTGCAGCCACCGTTGGCTGACACTCACCACTGCCCTACGGGCTGCCCCAAGGTTCCGGCCGTGCGTTTAGCCGCCATGGCCCCAAAGATGTCAAAGCCTGTGCCGCCGCTGCCGCCGCAAACGACAGGCGAAGCCGCTGCGGTGCTTGCTGCTGCTGTACGCCGAAAGGCGCCGCCGATGATGCTGCAGTGTGCTGCCGCTTTGCAGGGTACCTCAACTGCTGCCAGCTCGGATGGTTCTCGAGCACGACAAGACCCTTACATAGGGGCTATGCCAAAGTTCCCTCCAGCTCGCCTGGCCGCAGAAAAGGCCATGAAAAAGGCAGGAGGCACTCAACTTGACCAAATGCCTCAACAAGGTCCATGGTTGGATGAGCGTTTTGGCGCCCCGAGCAGGAGTGGAAAGAAAGATGGATGGTCCGTGACCAAATGTGACCAAAGCATCTACCTGGTGCGAATCCATAGAGCTGCCCGAAAACAGAGGTTCCACCCCTTGCACCGAAGTGCGCCAGTTGATGCCAAATTCCTCACAGGTGAGCGCATCACAAAGGCGTTCTATGTGGATGGAAGAAATGGACCAGGCTTTCTGGTCGCCGACCAATGGAATGACCCTGTGGTTCGAGCTGAGTTTCAGTGGGTGGGGTTTACGTTTCTCAAGATGAAAATGGAAGCCATGGATGACCTCAACCTGAACATACAGCTGGAACCGGCAACAGTGACTGCTGGGCCGCCTTGGCCTCAACAGCAGTCCACCAATGACGATGACCTCGAGGTGCATGTGGGACGCCACTATGAAATGCATACTCCGAGGCGTCAAAGACCTCACCGTGAACCTGGCCTTTTGATCGGGAAGCTGTACCTAGATGGATGTCTTGCAGCTAGCGGCACAGGAACTATGTCCAGTGCTGAGTCCCGAGAACTCCAGGTGGAACCAATTGCGGGTCCGACAAGCCCGTACAACAAGTCTGCAGCTCCAATGTCTGTGGGCTACAATAGAGGTGGTGGCGTCATTCAACGTGGTGTCGCTGCTGTGGTGCCCTCCTCAAGCTCGAGCGCTACTCCTGCTGCTCCCTCAGTCCCAAGATCCTACCAACCGCTGGTCGAAGAATGGGCTCTGGTGACTGATGAGGAGTCCGATGATGTCAATGCCAATGAGGAGGAGCCCTGAAAACTATGAAGACTGGAAGAAGCACTGCTGAGAGCCGGGCTACGAAAGCCATTTTGGCTGAACTTTTGATGTTCCGCAGCAAGCTGCGGGGGGGAGTGCGATTCATGAAGCATTCCACCAGCTGCTGTGGATTTTAAAACTTAGAAGTTGACATGTGGTGGCATGCACCAAACATAGCATGGCCACTGCGCAAGGATGACATGTGACTGCCATTGCAAAATGGCTCAAGCCAACGAAAGTTGGCTCAAGGGCGAGACGAAAAAGGTCTTGCCTAGCAGCTGCTGCTTCAGTTGTTGATCCACGAAAACAAACGGACCAACATGGTCACGTTCACCCGCCTCACGAACCAGAGGCTGAAGACTAACCGCCATGAACATCTCCAAACAAGAAAAAAGGTGTGGCTGCCTTCCCGCTGCCACCATACCGCTTCGTCCTGTGACTCTCTTGTTTTCTTCTTCTCTCCTTTCTTCTCTTCTCTTTTCCCTTTTTCTCTGTTCATCTCTTTCTTTTCCTTTCTACATGTACCTGTTGCGATTTCCCTCAGCCCATATGGCTCATGCTTACTCTATATATATATATCTATATATATATATATGGATTCTGATCACGTACGTGTTGCCCCTGAACGATCCCGCTCCCCGGACGAACCCATGTGGCAAAATCGCAACCACCAGCGACGACGTCAATATCGCGATACATGGCATGATGTACCACCGGTACGTCGACCCAGGCAAGTTCTCATTATCGTCAATCTTGAAGCAGTTCGTCCACTCATGACAAGAGTTCATGGTGATGTCATGGACTCAACCACATGCGAATCCTTACCTTCTCTTGGTAGAATGGAAGAACTCGCTCTGTTCACCTACCATGTCCTGATCCACACATATCACGTGGACACACTCACGGTGAACAACCTGCTGTACTACATCAGCCAGCACATCTTGTACACTTGATATCGCTATCTCGAACCTACATCCATGGATCTCCGTTGGCAAGATCAGACTGGGGACACCTTCGCCCTCAGAAACGAGCACCGCCTGATTGACCTTCTTCATGAATTTCGTCCTCATTGGACTGAAGGTCAAGAATTTGGGATCCTGTTTCCGAACAGTATCCGGCCATTCACTTCCCAGAATCAGCCGTACATCATGCGCCTGAGTTGCCATGAGGCACTTCCCAACCGCAACATGCTCCCATAAATCAGTCGGAAAAATGTCCGCCTTGCTTATTGGTCAACTCACTCTACTCTTAATCGTGTTACTTCATGACATGTTCTCTTTACCACGGCATTGGCATCATACCTCTTCACTTGTTTGCTGATCCTCAGCTCTTGGCTTCAGTTTTTAATATGACTAAAAGAGATTCTGTCCTCGCCGGTGTTGACTCCCCTCGTGCACCAACGAGCATGCAATGTCGCCAAAGCCATTTCGACGGGCAATCCAGCAGCGGTGCTACATCCTCAGGTGACAGATTGCAAAATCCCCACCATGGGATGGACCATAGTGGCAGTTACTCTCATGCTCACCATTACGGGTATACGTCAGTATCCCCGTCAGTTCCTCTACCTGATGGATCTACCAACCACCTCCATGAAGAAGCTTACCCACTCCAAGCGGAGATCGAACAACAACACCGAGCTCTCCATACTCACATCTTCACAGAGGTCATATCTCCTCACCAGACAGGCGTTAATCGCCTTATGGTGACAGAAGTGGATCGTTTCGGTGTTAAACTTTAAAACGAAACCGTCAACCGGAGTTCTTCTTCAACGGAATTGTTGGTCACATTCGTGCAGACCGCCATGGCTGGATCAACAGTTGGGAACAATCCACCCAACTAGCCAACTACTGGCTCGTCACTTCAACATCCCTGAAGTGAACAATGAGAACAACTCTTGGCATCATCACCAGCAGCCGTCTGACAATGCTGATCGACATGAAGAAAGCCAAGAGTCAACACCAAAATCGAAGATGGAAGACGATGATTCCATCGCTGCCAATGTTGGTACGGCATCGGCTCCTAGTCAGATCCACCAGCTGGCTACAGTCCTCCGGAACATTCTCAACAATGACAGTACTCCAATGCTGCGATCCTCGAGAAGCTTGAGAATCCAGGAGATGACTTGAGCACCAACCCGGTCCAGGTCTTTACGGCAGCAGACCTGGCCCATCTTGCAAGCCACTTGGCCCTGACAACGCAAGTCCTAGCCCAACAGGCACAGGACATGGAAGAATTGTCCGAAATCGATGACTAGTGGCAACGTGAACTACCTTCCGATGTCCAATCTGAGCAGACCGGATAATTCAACTCATTCCCTGTGTTTTGATTTTGCCTCAGTTGCTACATCCTGTCTCAGGGAACAGATAAGAGCTTCGCTAACTTTCATGCAGTCGTTGCAAAAACAGCCTCGCGGCAGCGGGGCGTGTGTGTGGAACATCTGAAAAGATGTAAAACTTCTAACTTGCATGTGATTCGTTTGTCGACTGTCGTTCAATTCTTGGCTTGATTTTATATTTGAATTTCTGCAATGGTTTCCAACGAATGTCAGCAGGGGGTAGCGGCAGATCATTTGGGACCGCTACCAACGAAGACGCCCATTTGATCTGGTGATACGGATTGGGACGCCAATCTGCATACCTGCTTTTTCCATTCCGTTCTGCAATGTTCATTTCCTTGTGCATGGCATCCGGCTAAGCCTAGAACCGGCAAGTCGGTTTGATTCTCATCTCTTTTCTGCACGGTTGTCGAAATCTGATTTTCCATTGTCAATTGAAGATGAACGCGTTGCATCAGAACGATTTGATTCTTATAGCAAGGACATAGAAAGATTACCTTTGCACAGTTTCTCACTTCGAGTCTTCCAAACGCTCCTGTCAGGTTTAACTGAAGTGTTTTTGCACGTGAGATGCATTCCACATCAGTAATTCGATAAGATATTTCTGAGCAAGTGTGTGAATCCCGCTAAGAGGCATGCAGGTAAGAGTATTAAAAAGATGGTTGAAGTTGTAGAGTGAACAAGCAGGGGCCAGTGCATGACATCACGACACTGGCCAACGAAGCTAGTGATTTCTTGGAAAGCGGTTGGAGACGTCTAACCGTGTACCTGCAAAAGAATGTGAAATTTCAAGCTCTTGTCATCAGGCTGCTGCAGGTTTCTAAGTGTCTACAAGTGCATGTCACAACTCGTGATCATCAGGATGACTTCTTAGGAAACATCAAGGCCAAGACGATGCCAGCAAAGCAAAGATCTATTTTATAGAGTAATTTATTTACTCTATCAACAGTGTGTGTAAAAGCGTCTGTGTGTAAATGCCTCTGTGTGTAAAAACGTTTGGATGTAAACGTGTTTGTGTGTAAAAGCGAATGTGTGTAAAAACGTCTGTGTGTAAAAAGCGTCTATAAAATTGTCTGTGTGTAAAAGTATCTGTGTTACATCTTCGCTTCCTACATCTTCTCCATCTTTTCTTTCCTTCCCCCACTCTCTTTCTACCACCCTGTTTCCTTCATACAGCCTCTCCCTTGCAATGTTTATCTTTTTGCTTTCGTTCTGTGCCATTACAAATGTTTCAATGTTTCTCTTCAGCTTTCATCTTAACATCTCGGCATCTTGCCTTTCTCATTTTCCTGATAGCAAGGAACCCTGCTGGAACGTTGTTAAAATCGTGCTGCAACCTTGCTGGACCCTTGTTGGAAGCTTACGGAAATCTTGCTGAACCTTGCTGGAGCCTTGCTAGAACTCTGCTGGAACATTGTTGGAACGAACCTTCCTGCAACCTCGTTGGAACCTTGCTGAGGCCTCGCTGGAACCTTGCTGGAACTCTTCAAGGACCCTGGTGCAACCTTGCCACAACCTCGCGTATGGATCCCTTGGTCCATGGAATCTTGGGAGCAGGAAACCTGGAGCTGGAACTATGAAACTCTAGAGTCATGGAGTTGTTTAACCCCGAGTTTGGTTTCTTGCAATCTTAGAGCCTGCCTACCTTGGCCGGAAACCGAAAACCTTGTGAAACACTTTGAAACCTTTTGAAACTGTAGAGTTGACGCTTTGCTGTGGATAATAACGTTTTTTCTGTAAATGAACTGAAACAACTCTATCATTTCGTTGTTGATGAACCAAACCAAGACCACCAAGACCCTTACAAGTCTGGAACCTTGGTGCTTGGAACCTTGAACCCTGGAACCCTAGAACCCCGGTAATCTAGAACTCTGGAACCTTGGAACGCTCGAAACTGCAACCTTGCAATCCTGGAAACCTGCAACTGTGTGGAATTCTGGAACCCTGCGACACCTTGGAACCTTGCCCGAAAACATTGCAACCTCGGAACCCTGGAGCATGCTGTTTGGTTGACAAGCCGGGTTGATTTCTAGAACTCTGCCCCTCAGCAACTCTGTTTTACAATTTTTATTTCCCCATCTTTCTTTTTTTTCGAAATTGTTTTTGCCACTGCAACTTAGCGTTTCACATCTGTGTGTTCATACCGTTTGTATGAACTTGCGCGTCTCCAGTTCGTAAATGTTTTTTTGTGCCTCACCCTGATCCTGCTGTATCGCCTCTGTGGCTCACAGCGCGGTGGGTGGTCCGCAATGGCTTCTAAAGACGGATCAAAAGTCACCACCCAGGGTTACCATGCTTATCGCAAGGCATGGTGTCACAATGGGTTTGATGTCTTGGTCCTAAGCTGTGTTTGATTCACATTTTATGTTTAGTTTTCATATTACGAAACACGCGAAACTGTGACTGCGTTTCATGACGAGACTGTTGTGCCGTTTTGTGCCGTTTTGTGCCGTTTTGTTTTATCGTGAAAGGCCAAAATGGACATTAAAGAATATTTTTGCCTCGGCAATTCCTGTCGAGTCCCGCCAATTTGTGAATCGTTTTGATTTCGGAGGCAGCTGGCGAGCTCACAGGCGCAAAGCCGCCACAAGGCATCGAAGCAACCATGGCGTTGACGAGCCCCAACGATCTGAAGGTTCGAAATTGTTTTGTTTTTCCCCTTTTGGGTGTGGAACACAAGTCACGCAAGAAATGTGAATCGCAAACACTGGCCACAACAAGTCATGTCCAAGGTGGCTTTCGAAATGCTTGACGTGAACAAGGAAGGTGTCTTGGGGAAGAAGCAGGCCCATGCGGCGCCCCGAATGTTTTCGACCATCAAATGGAACACCTGCACCTTTTTGAGGCACGGGATTTTCTACGATGCGCTGGGTGGTGTGTACCAGACGATGAACTAGATGCAATGCTGGTTGGACGTGCCAGCTCTGGCAACTTGGCTTTACTAATGACCAGGCAACCCACAGTTCTGGCATGGGAAAGGTAGTTCGCTGGCTCACCAGCATAGAATAGCTGAGGTGTCAAAGCAGGAACAGCAGAGCGCACCAAATGGAATCAAAAAATGCAACTTGACGCAATAGTTGCTCGATATCACTCCCAGTTGTTTGAGTACAAAGCAGTATCCACAATCATTCTCCCCGGTTGTGGATGCCACTTGCTGGAGTCATGCTGCCGGGGGATATTGGCAACGGCGCTCTGGTCGAAACTGCCTTGCACATGCCAATGTTGAAAGGTGCTAGCAGTGAAAGCAGTCTGCAAAACTGCAAACATAAACATGAGGTTGATGGACCTGTTGGAGGAAAATAAAAACCGGGAAAATACCAGTGTTGCCTCAGTCCAGCAAGCTCTGCGGAGGCAAACGGGTTTGGGCGGAGTCGCCGGTGAGTATCGTTGCGAGTTGCACAACAATGAAATTGCACCATTGCACCGGCAATTGACATGCAGCAACCACTTTGCAATGACATGCAGGCTGGCCAGCAATCGAGCCACTTTGCTGCTTTAGCGTTTTGACCAGATGCACAGAGAACAATAACAGAGTTTCGTACCCCGAATGAATCCCAATCAAATGTCAGTGAGGCCAAGATCAGCCGTGAGCGCATTGTGGAATTCATCTCTCAAGATCATGACCTGTCAGAAGCAGACATTGACCAGGCAGAGAATTTCAGATCCAAACCGCCGATCAATGAACTTCAATGAGCTTCATCACTTTTCATTTTGCTGTGGCGTGCTGTGGCATTGGCTAAGCGGCTAGGTTCTTGGCGCCATCGGAATGGGTGGGGCCAAGCTGTTGGATTGTGATCAATTGGCTGCAAAGCTCTTGGATCGTGTTTGCAATCCTCCCTCTGTCTTGGAGATGCATGAGCTTGGATCATGACGTGATGATAGCAGAGAAATGTAGAGAATCACATGCTGGATGTGCCTGAGTATGTCCATACCTGATGGTATCGATGCCACCTGCCGAATTAAACCTGTCTTTCACCAGCCAGTGCGCAAAAGTGCTTCGCTTAATTGTACATATGGACGCCGGCAACAATGCAAAGGACCAAAGCAACATGGTGCGTCGTTATGCGCGAAAAGAGGTCAACCCAAGTGCTTCGCGATTTTCGGTTCGTTGGTGCATTTCTATTCCGAAGTTGCTATTAAACATACCGTTACAGTCTATGCTACACAGACATATTGAGGAAAAAAAACTCCTAAACACTGTAACACTGTTCCAGGAAGAAAGTATTTTAGTATGCCAGTCTCCATATGATAGGAACCATGTTCGCTTCCAGGACATCAGGACCAAATGTCGAAGCTTGAACAGCTTGCTGTGAGACACCATTAGGGTAAGTCTCATGCATCGCAAGTAGTCTTCCAGAAATGACCCGCCGCTACGAGCTGCGATTGCATGTCATTGCCAGTATGTCAAACACCTTTGCGTAGAACAATACCCTGAACACAAGAAAAATTGAGGGTGACGCCACACTAAGCAGACGATTTTTATTTCGGAACTTGAGAACGCTTTACTTTGCCATGGCCATGCAGACTTCTCCTCGCTTGGGCTCAAGGCCAATCAGTATTTACTGGAGTCGCTGAACAGTGAGGGCTTCAAAACAGATTGAAACGGACCCGATTGTGATGCTTTCATGGCTGATTTCAGGGAAGGCGTGCCGAGCTATGTGAATGCATTTGCTTTGCTTTGTCTGGCCACTCGCTCAAACAAACAGATCACACACACTAGATTAGAATGGATCATTTGAGTGATCCGGCAGGAACTGAATCCTGTAACATGCAAATTAGACGGGAACCGAATTAATCTACGATGAAAATTATATATATATATATTTATACGTAAGATCACACTAGACAATGACAGTATAAAACAACAGCGATAAAATATATGTCCCCCCCAGCTGCGTCTTAAGTGCGCCCAGGGGCGGGACGATAAAGCAGGTACGTTTACATGATCATCCAGTGTGGAGCTTCGGTGGCAGAGGCCACAACTGGAGATCCCTCTGCCCCCTGCCATAAATTAAAATATAATATCATATAATTTAATATAAAGACGAAGTTTTACGTCTATTCAGATGGTACACACACACACACACCCTGCCTCCGGCAGGGTGGTGCGCGTAAAAATGAGATGAAGATGAGGATGAACGGGGAATGAAAAATGAGATGAGGGTGAAGATGAGATGAACGTTACTTAACCAGGACGCGAAGAGGGGAACGCAAAAGAAGAGGGAAGGAGCAAACACACACACCAACACACCTAGCCCGGAGCGGGCGAACCCTGAAAAGGCAAGGGAAAAGAAAAAAGGGGAGGCCGACGGACACGGACCAAGACCAGCGGAGGGGGGGGAAGATGGAAGCGCCTGAACCAACCTGCCACAGCGAAAACCTACAAAAACCTCAGCACGCGACGGAGCCAACCTACCTGGGGAGAAAAGAAAGCATGAGATAGGGGACCAATGGGGAACTAGTTGGTGAAAAACAAAAACCAAAACCAGGACTCAGTTCCTAATTCCTAAAGGTCGTTATTCCCTTGCCGGGACCGTGGTCAAGTCTTGCCCCAATTGGCATGAAACAGCTTTCAAGTTCCAACGAATTAGGTGCACAATATGTTTGACCTCACCAAACAACCATCAAAAGAAAAAGACCACACCTGAAGGACATGAACCTGCCTGAAGCATGTATCGTGGAATGTTGCAATATGATTGCAAAAGGTGCTGCGAAAAAGAGGTTTTCTGGATGTTCGGCATGGAATCACACTGGAAGAGAAGCATTCCGCAAGATTCATTGGGACAGCCGGAACAGCGGGACTTCGCAAAATGGTGCATAACCGTAAGGCAAGCTGTTGCACTTTACTTTAACGAATTACTAGATTAAAATGTGTTAATTCGGAATTCAAGTCAGTCGACATTGACCCCAACTGGGGTTGCCTCAATTGGCCCTATGGCACCATGTCGGAGTCACCATAGGAATCACACTAGATTAGAATGGATCATTTGAGTGATCCGGCAGGAACTGAATCCTGTAACATGCAAATTAGACGGGAACCGAATTAATCTACGATGAAAATTATATATATATATATTTATACGTAAGATCACACTAGACACTGACAGTATAAAACAACAGCGATAAAATATATGTCCCCCCCAGCTGCGTCTTAAGTGCGCCCAGGGGCGGGACGATAAAGCAGGTACGTTTACCTGATCATCCAGTGTGGAGCTTCGGTGGCAGAGGCCACAACTGGAGATCCCTCTGCCCCCTGCCATAAATTAAAATATAATATCATATAATATAAAGACGAAGTTTTACGTCTATTCAGACGGTACACACACATAATTACGTATATTTAATTTTATAAAATATAAGATACATAATATATTATATATTATAGCGCGCACACATATGTATATACATATATATATATACACATACAATACGTATTCACATATATAGATATATACTTAAGTCTCCTTGCACAGTAGTGGCCTGTGATGGTAGTAATGCAATTGCCTGAACATTCGAACGCCGTTGAATCAAATATGGTTTTGGGCCATGTTTTGCTGTAGCCGAGGTACTTGTGGCTTGGCCGTATGACATGGTATTCCTTGGCTTGGGCTTTGAACGACCAGGCGACCAAAGAAAGAATATGCAACCAAGGAAGCAGCCATACAGAACGTATGTACATCATGTGAACAATTGTGAGCCTGCATCCATGAACCTGCATCCATGCTCCTCATGCACACCTAGCCCTGAATGAGTCCGCAGTTGGAAGATGAAAGAAGAAGGGGCGAGCTTTTCCTTTGTGAGAAAGTGCGATATCAAAAGACGACAAACGACTGCAACATCAACTTGCTAAGAAAAACAAGAAGAACGAGAGAGAGAGAGAGAGATTCAATGTGATTTGATGAAGCAATGTTGTCTTGGGATATGTCCTGACAGACATGTGAGTCACAACCTGCATGTTGCAAGCATGTTCAACAGAACCTTGCCCTACTTACAGCTTTGATTTAAAGTTGGAACACATACACTGACATACACTGACATGCGCCGCACATATTTGCACACACACATATACAAAACTGCATGTTCGGATGCACATGCAACGCAAACATGCATATAAGATACGATGTCGTATCACCGATGCACCACATTGCAGTGCAATACAATACGTTGCATACAAGGCAGAGCATGGTATGACATAACACCACCACAGACACACACACACACAAGCACAGTCAAAGACCCATCATAAATATGAAGGTGGTGTAGTTCCGTTTGTTGTCATAGGCACTGCTAAATTTGGTATGCAATCTTCAGCAACTTTATGGTCGTGGCTAGAACCAACCAGTAAGGGATCATGCATTCACGTTCTTTACCCAATGTAGCAGGTGGAATCATGACAAATGTTAAACCTTGAGAATGTCTTCTATGCTTCGTGTCAGGCCCTCTTGATTACAGATCCCAAAGCCTATTGCGATCGAGCCATACACGCCCAAGCATTCATTTGCAAACGCCGTGCCCTTGGCTCACCTTTCCACGCCAGTCCCAAATGTCTCCTGAAGCAGTGACTCTGCGGTCTGCCTCCGGTGCCGTGTTTGAAAATCCTTCCTTTCTTCGTGCGTTTTGCTTGTGTGTAGAGAGAGAGAGAGACAGATGCTGTCCACATGTTGGTGCGATGCTTCTTCGTGGTGTAAGGTCTCAGAAAACTCCGTTTGAATCTGCCTTCATCCAGGTTCGAACGGTTCAGCCGCTGCAATTTTCAATTCTGACTTGGACCTTGGAGCCTTGGATGACTCTGCGTCTTTGCTGAAGGTTACTTGGGTTCTCGTGGGAATCATCCTCGGGCTGGCAACATCATTCCAGGCATGGTGGCCCAGCCGAACCTTTTGACACCTCTGGGCTGGCCATACTGCCATGCTACTTGAAAACATAATAAAACATAATGAAACATTATAAAACATAGCCATATCCTGTCAATGTGATCTCCTTCACTGTTTGTTTGATACAATCTCCCACGCGAGAACCACTTGATGATTCACCAATGGTTTTCCTATGTTTTCCTCAAAGTCATTCTTTGGAAAAGTTTTGCACGCTTCTCGGCAGGCTGTCGCGACACAGCCTCAGCATATCACTTCTGCTCGGGAAACACATATAGGGTCACACGAAAACGTGAGAATGCGCTTTTGCACAGATGTCATTGCATTTTGCGCTTGGTTGGGCTTGGCTACAACCGACCAAGGATTGAAAACGCGCAGAGCGCACCGCAAAGGTGGGATCGTTGACCCACACGGCACATGATCATGTTGTGTCAGGTGTAAGCAATTGTACTTCACTGTAATCATATGTAATCATACACACACACATATATATACATACATATGCATGCATGCATACACGCATCCACGCATACATGCATTCATTGTATGCATACATGCATACATTGTATGAATGCATACTTCCATACATGTAGCTCTGGGAGGAGTCTACAAAGGTAGGGTCCCTGTTCCCCCTAAGTCCTTCAGGGATTCCAACAAAAAGGGTAACCACACCCCAAAAGGCTCAACCGGCACCCTGTGCCTTCAGATGAACGTCCCACGTTACGCTTCTCGGATTTGTGCAGCGGCCACGCTGCTTGTTTTCCACACCTTGCGGAACTTGAGCCATTAGGCTCGGTCGGTCGGCGAAGTCTCCACACTGCAATACCTTGGCGGCACATCCAAGGATACCATTGGCTTTTCACACTGGTGCATTTTCGTTTTTGGATGTGCACTCATCTTGTTTGGTCATCCATCTGGAGGCCATCTTCTTATGTGTATTGTTCTTGAGTGTTTGATCTTCATCAAAGGTGCGAAAATGTCCCGAGCGCAACACAGTTCTTAAAAAGCTGGCATCCATCGGCTTAGTTAGGCAGTCGGCCAGCATGATGGCCGTTGAGATCCATCGGCACTGGGTGTGACCTTCTGACTGCTGTTTGATCAGCATCACTTCCATGGTCGCCCTCCACTCTTGGCAATGCGGAGTCGCTAACTTGGATACTAAACCGAAAAGGGATGTGCAATCTGTGATCAACAGTGCCTTGGGTTCCTTCTGAAGTGATTGCTCTGGGTACTGCCATTGGAAGCTTGGATTATGGATGAAGGCCCACATGCATCGAATCCAGGTCAGCCTATCCAAGGGTGAGCTCATTGCATAAGCTTCAGCGCTCAGCGTTGACCTTACTACTCGGCCAATCTGCTTTGAGTTCCAAGCAGCAGGACTGATTTCTGAAGTCTTGTTTTCACCAAGAGCTTTACTACATGCAACTATAAACAGCCCTTGCTGAGCTCGGAATTGTGCAGCTGATGCGAAGCTGGCGACACCAAACTTGCAAATGATATATCATCTAGTTGCAGCGGACGGATCTGGATGGCTGTTGATGCCGTCTCTTTTGCTTCTAAAAGCATTTTGTTTCCATCAAGGAGGTGTTGAACTTTAGCATGAGGTATGCTTTTCTGAAAAAACGACACTTTTGCTGCCAGATCTGGTCGGCTGTGCGCGGCGGCATATTGAAGGCTACCGCACAAGGCTTGCAAGTCCTGAGCCTCTTGTTCAGTCGCTGTGTCATCCTTTTGGACTCTCCTATTCTTAGCTATGTTTATGGGGTCTATCTTATGTCCCCATGCTGTTCCCTTGCAAAACATCGCTAGCCTGGGTGCTAGCATGGCCTTGTCACGTTCTGGGCAGGCTCCTTCGATGAACTTCACTATCTCCACGTACTCCCGCACGTTGTCAACTGCAGGGTATTGCAGGGTCAAAGCTCGGCATAAGAGACCAAATAGTATTGCCCTTGTCATCAGAATCATCAGAGCTGCTCGACATGGCTGGACCAACAGGATTACACGGTGCCCTGTGAGCCCCCAGGGCTCCGCTACGAATGTAGCTCTGGGAGGAGTCTACAAAGGTAGGGACCCTGTTCCCCCGGAACTTGAGCCATTAGGCCCGGTCGGTCGGCGAAGTCTCCACACTGCAATACCTTGGCGGTACATCCAAGGATACCATTGGCTTTTCACACATACATACATATAATATGGTTATTATATAGGCTTATATAGGTATATATATATACATATACACACACATACACACACACATATATATATATTTGTATATATATATATATGTATTTCCTTGATTCCTTCCCCGACAGGCAGCAAACTGAAGAGGCGGCTGTCTCTAGACATTTATGTCGACCTTTTTCTCACGCTGCATCCTTCCACTGCGTGCTGCATGAACATGTTGGTAGGCCAAGGACCTGCAGGAAGGCAGTCTCAGGTAGCTGTTGGTCGGGCAGGCTTTTGATGGCGTCAAAACTTTCCAGTTCCCTTGACTGTTGGGGATTAGTTGCCGCTGTTCCTCAGCATTTGACGGCCTTGGGAAGAGACGAGGGACGGCCAAGTGGTCCCCGAGAAACCGCTTTCTCAACATATTTTGCCAGTCGAAAGCTGAACAGACTCAAGAAGATCTCAGCGGATCCAGAGCAGGAAGGCCCAGTTTTTGACACCATCACACTGTTTCAAGAGGGTGTGTTGGGCAACTTCTAGGATGAATCCTGGCGTTTATAATTTCTGTGCCTGGCATCATGGCCATTGCTGTTAACTTGGAACAGTTGGCTGGTAAGAGAAATTTTTTACAGCTTCCCCAGACCTAGGCGGAAGTCTTTTCAATCATTTTATATACAGTCTCGGCTATTTTATCCCTCCACAACCTAAGGAAATTCTGGGATGGCGATGCTTCCGGTCCAGAGCCAGAAGGGACCGCCCTTTTGCTGCGCCATGGACTTGAGATTTGGGTCGAATTTTCCTGCGGAATCTGACCTGCTGCGTGCACATGCCAGCGACGAGCATTGTTCCGTGCTGTGGGAGGAATTCTTCGGCACAGTCCCGTGGGATGATGAAGTCCATGAAGGCCAGCTGCAGCTCGCGACAGGGTCTGTTTGACGATTTGAACAGTTTTTGCAAAACTTTCTATGTCTCCCAGGCTTTCCTCAAAAAGAAGCGAGCTGCAAGTGGAGAGTCTGAGTAGGTCAAAGCCACCAGCTGCAGTCCTTTAGTAAAAACAATTTAGCCCCCGTGCGCATAGATTCCAAAAGAAAAAAGGGCAACCATCAGCCCTACCATTGATTTGAAGCGCTGCTTTTGTTGCGTTTTGTGTGTGTGAGGGATGAAGCAAACTCCGGGACATTGAGCTCAGGAAAGAATATGTTGAACATGTTCCTTCTTTGCAGGAATCCGTCTCAAAAATCACCACCTTCCATTCTAAGACTTTCTAAGCCTTTCTAAGCCGGGCCCAAGTAGGCGAGTTGGTTTTTGAATGTGAGAGTCATCTGCTATTGAACAGCTGCTCCAACCCACAATCCTCAAAAGACATCCGACTGGTGTCTAACCCATGGCTTTGTATGTTGCATGTCTGGCTGCCAGGGCCCAAATGGCGGGTAGTGTGCCTGCAGTCCTGTTGGATGTAGCGTGGATTTGTGTATTGGGCTTCCTGGAATTCCTGGGCGATGCCACCTGTCAACTCTATCCAAATCTTGAAACGATCCTCAAAAGCCTGCAATGACTTTGACTGCAGAAAAGTGTTGCAGCCTTCCTGCTCAAGCCCGTTCAAAAATCTCCTCGCCTGCACTGAAGGTTGAGCAACCTACTGCAATTCCTCCATGCTTATTTCTTCAGTGTCTCTAGTGATCTAATATGACTCCTATCCTATCTTTAAGGGCAAAAAGCCAATCCAGCAGCCATGTTGAGCACGAAGAGATGCATCGAGAACCGCATCATGAAGAGGACAAGAAGAGGGCATCGGTTTCACCCAAAAAATAAAGATGCAGACGGAGTGGCATAGGCGCACCAGGGAATCTGCAGCACGTGCTCCGGCACCCAGTGATAGGGAGATGTGATGCATACACATAGGTGGAAAAGATTCACAATAACAGACTAGAAGCCACGTTCTTGCTGCAAGTACTTCATTGTTCCTCACCACTTGCTCTTACAGGGCATGTTTGAACAAGTCAGGAGAGAGCAAGAAGCGCGAGAGCAAGAGCTGAAGCGACGCTTGATGGAAAACAACATCTACGCAGGCGGGAAAATGCCCGGTTGAGTATGAACATGTTTCCATGCTGTTTTGCAGTGAAGTGATTTTAACTATCTTGTTGACTTG
Organism: Cladocopium goreaui; assembly: GCA_947184155.2. Taxonomy (NCBI): domain Eukaryota; class Dinophyceae; order Suessiales; family Symbiodiniaceae; genus Cladocopium; species Cladocopium goreaui. Next base: position 161,191 of record CAMXCT020000600.1, on the reverse strand, counting down.
ATTAGAGTTGTGCAAGTATTTTCAAGATGTTTAAACCTTAGCGGAAAACCTACTAATCAAAGGAAGTTTAAGGGGAGAAACTTCCGTGTTACGGACTTTTAGAATGTCAGGGGAAGAGTTAGTCAAAGAAAGAGTTAGCAAAGAAAGAGTTCGTCAGGGAAAGAGTTAGTCAAAAAAAGAGTTAGTCAAAGAAACAGTTAGTCAGGGAAAGAGTTAGTCAAAGAAAGAGTTAGTGAGGGAAAGAGTTAGTCAAAGAAAGAGTTAGCAAAGAAACAGTTAGTCAGGGAAAGAGTTAGTCAAAGAAAGAGTTAGTGAGGGAAAGAGTTAGTCAAAGAAAGAGTTAGTCAGGGAAAGAGTTAGTCAAAGAAAGAGTTAGTGAGGGAAAGAGTTAGTCAGGGAAAGAGTTAGTCAAAGAAAGAGTTAGTGAGGGAAAGAGTTAGTCAAAGAAAGAGTTAGCAAAGAAACAGTTAGTCAGGGAAAGAGTTAGTCAAAGAAAGAGTTAGTGAGGGAAAGAGTTAGTCAAAGAAAGAGTTAGCAGAGTTCGTCAGGGAAAGAGTTAGTCAAAGAAAGAGTTAGTCAAAGAAACAAGTCAGGGAAAGAGTTAGTCAAAGAAAGAGTTAGTGAGGGAAAGAGTTAGTCAAAGAAAGAGTTAGAGGGAAAGAGTTAGTCAAAGAAAGAGTTAGTGAGGGAAAGCGTTAGTCAAAGAAAGAGTTAGTCAGGACATATGAGGTAGTCAAAGAAAGAGTTAGCAAAGAAAGAGTTAGTCAAAGAAAGAGTTCGTTAGGGAACGAGTTAGTCAAAGAAATTGTTCCCGCAATATAAATGGGATTGCAAGTGGTGCTGGTGGATGAGTTGCCGATGGAGTTTTGAAGGAAGTCTCGCACGAAATGCGTTTTTGAGAGATAGCAGATGCACGAAACCCTGTGTTTTTCCATACAAAGTGCGTCCCCGAACGTCGATGATCTACCTCTGCGGTGCGACGGGTGCGAGACGGTCTCGGGTGTGGTCGGATCATTCTCGGACCATGGTCGGATCATTCTCGGACCATGGTCGGATCGGTTCCGCATTGTAAATGGGGTTTCAAGTGTTTTTCGTGCATGCGCGGTCGACAGAATTCCATTGTGATTTGCGACTGTAGGATCGTTCCCGCAATGTAAATGGGATTGCAAGTGGTGCTGAGTAGCGAATGCAGTATATCCGATGGGAGTTTTGAAAGGAAAGCGACAGTCTCGCAAGACAATGGCGTTTCTGCCCGCCTAGTGCATTTACCATTCTAAAAATCCCTCTTTAAAAAGGCTTCAAATCGTCTTTTTTACGCTCTGGCGTCGAGATCCGGTTTTGGAGCTACAATTTCCGACGCCCGTCAAGGTTGCTTCATGCTGTGGCTGCATGCGTAATACTATTGTCTTTTGCAGCTGGACTTCGTAAATCGTATTGGAGTGGCTGCATGAAGGCTGCGACAGTGATTTGTCAGCAGATTTTCTCCATTTTGGCGCTAGTGATTTTCCTTCTAAAAATATTTTTCAAAAGTGCTTCAAAATCGTCTTTTTTTTCGCTCTGGCATCGAGATCCGGTTTTGGAGCTACAATTTCCGACGCCATTGCGCGTAGTTCTCTTGTGTTTTGCAACTCAGTCTCCGCAGATCGCATTGGAATGGCTGCGTCAAGTAGTCTTGAAGGAAGTCTCGCACGAAATGCGTTTTTGGCGCTAGTGATTTTCCTTCTAAAAATCCTTTTAAAAAGTGCTTCAAAATCGTCTTTTTCTCGCTCTGGCGTCGAGATCCGGTTTTGGAGCTACAATTTCCGACGCCGTTGCGCGTAGTTCTATTGTGTTTTGCAACTCAGTCTCCGCAGATCGCATT